>PNEQ01088057.1:0-38886 GCA_003012365.1 Medauroidea extradentata | reverse complement strand
TCAGATTCTTTGGCATGTAACAGCATTTCTAGATAACGACATTGTAATAATTATAAGTTTCTCTTAAAATAAAATTTGAAGGCAATTAATTGTTTCAACTGATTGCATAACAACCAGGGAGGTTAAAAATAGTAAATCAACAACTCATATGTCGGGGTAGATTCGTTCCAGTCATCCTGGATATTACGTGTTGTGATATGACGGGAAGATGGGAAAACCCGAATCTATATGACTGATGTAGAATCTGAACGGTTCTCCTATCAAAAGTTGGTTTCAAATATTGTAAAATGAGTTGCATCTTAATGAACGATATGCGGTAGCTAATCTCGATGAAGCAGCTCCCATCTTCGCTAAGAACTTATTAGCTATGTAATTATCACAAGTGTAATTATATTTTCATATTTTATTTACCTGTCGACAGTACTGAATTGTTTTTTTTCTTGCGCTAGTCAGCTGAGTAATGAACACAATAGTTTCTCACTTATTTATTTGCTTGAACACAAAAGTATTAATTTACATGCATACTTGTGTAAAATTAAAAAAGGATTGATGTAAAAAAAAAGAAAAACATAATATTATTTAGAATTTTTATCTGCATTACTGGAACAGCGGACATAGACGCGAATCTGCTGGAGCGATGTGTATTCTTACCTGCTCGTTTCTTCAACTGTGTCTCTACCCACCCTACGTGCTTTCTTTCCCCTCCGCTGAACGGACTATACGCTCTATCCCCACCCTACACTTGTGCGTCATCAGCCATCTCTCCCCCCCCCCGGGCGGGAGAAACCAGCGTGGACAGAGCTCGCCCCTGTACAGCCTTCCAACAAGACCAACTGCCCCGTTGCAATGCTCTACGTAAAAACGCGCGATTTAAAATTCAAAGCGATAACAGTATGTTTTTATGTGTTGGTTCGCTTATTTAAGTTTCTATCTACGATTCCATTTAAGCAGAAACCTAAAAAAAACCAAAAAAATTAAGCGGGTTTAATACTCGAAAATCTCTTATTTTCGACCTTTTTGTCATTTATTTGAGCCGCTTTTTCAAGTTTGCAGTTCAAAACTGTAAAATAGAATCATAGCTGCGTCTTTCTAATTTATTAATTTGAAAAGTTGAAACTATTAGCTACAACGGTATGCGAATGGCGTGTATTCCTGTAAACACTTGCATCACTATCGACATTGCTACTGATGCGGCAGGCGAGGACTTCTCTTAAGTTCACCAACATCAGTATCATTTAGAACATTTAAGCTCAATAAACGTTCAAAATACTTGCCACCTTTGCCTTCCTTAATTGCACTGTAAGCATTCCTGACAACCCTGAGTCCCACTGTTTCGTGTTCTTTTTTTACCATCAAATTTCTTTTTTCCATTGTTTCAGAAAACTTATTACACCAATTATGTGCTTTTGATTGTAAATGATCAATGACGTGGGTCTTCAGATTTCGAAACTAAATACTCCGGGTTGGTTGCATTAACTGTTCTTCACTTGGAAGAGAAAAAGTACCAAAAGTGCAGTTTTTAGAATGGCTATTTCCTTGGGTATACACTTATAATGTTCTATACATGGAGAGCATTTGTGACGTGCACTGGCACGTAGCACTTACTTGGTCTCTTATCATACAGTAATTTCAATTTTTTTTTGTCTTAATTAATATTTTTTTTCTTTGTTTATAACAAATTTAGTAGGCCAACTTAATCAGGTATAAGGATGTATACAGCGGGATCCAACATATTAATTGGGGATGCGAATAGAGAAATTTACATTAAAATTTTCTTTTTAATTTTAAATTTAACTTTAAAGCAAGAGAAAAGTATTTAATTTTACGTGTCAATTTTATCGGATTTATATCGTGTTTGGACTCATTGTAAAGCTAATTTAATTTCAAGCAACTTTTCTAAGTAAACTTTTATTATATTTTGCCTTGTTTTAATTTTGTTAAATTTTAAGTAGCCTCTTAGCTTGCTTCTCCTGGAATAGGATTTATTTGGCAGGCTAGTAGTAGTTCTCTTGCTTGGAAGCACAGTACAGAGAAGTGCTGGCTTTTACAATTTCAAATAAGCTCGGAGCTAGCCAGTGCTTAGATAGATTTATCTGGCAGGCAGGTCAGAGTTCACTCGCTTGGAGGCACGAACAGGGACGTGCTGGAATGTGGGGACTCTGCAGGGCGTTTCTCGATCAACGTGGGTGGTAGTGTCGTGTGCAACAACACTGAAAAGGTGGTGATCCGCGACAGATTGAGGACGCTGCACATCCCCAATTAATAAACTAATGAATATTTAGCTGGTAGTATGGAGTAAAATGCTTTGTGAATTTATCAGTATCTATGTAACATACAATGTTTAGGTTATAAACGTCAATTAACCAGCTTTTTAGGCAAGTTGGATCCTGATGTATCCCTCCGCCGCTCGGCCGAGTAAGTCAGAGTGTCCGCCCAGGAAAGTTAGTCGTCGTACATCGGAGCTCGTGACAGGTCGCCGGGAGATGGCCGGCTGAATGTTTTGATCAGTCGAAGTGTCATGGCGGGACAGGGAGGACGTGTAAGGGAGCGCTGGCGCGGGGAAGTCAAGCCTCGGGGGCGAAATCGCTCTGATTAAATTTCATCTGGTTTATAATTTTATTGTTCTCTCTTGTACTCAGTAGCTCCAGGCGTGCCAAGGTATAGCACCATATAAAATAGTATAGCCATCTTCATGACTGAAGCAAATTACGAGTACTAAGTTTGTAAACCGCAATACCGTGCGCGTCTCTATTGTCTTGGGCAGACACTCGGGAGTAGTTGTTTTGGGCGAACTATCTCCGGTCATGTCACCAGTTAATCTTGTTATTTAGGTTGTTGACAATGTACACCTATTTATATTGGATCACAATCGCAGCTGCAAATAAATAATCGTAAAACAAATAGGGGTGTTTCTTTTGGTATCGTCATCCTGCAAGCTACATCTCTCAGTAACAACAATAACCCAAAGCACGTAAACCCGTTAAACGTGTCACAGTGTGCCAAGGAACTACATATATAACTCTACAGACGACAGTCAAACAGAGCGTTACATTCGACCGCCCGGAAGAGGAACACATAACCTCCAACATCTAAATAACAACGTGGCGACGTAGAAGGACCCATTACACATTGAATAGTTGCTGTGCCGCCTTTTAAACGAGGCATAATTCGACACATTTCTGGAACTGATTTGCAGATCCTAAGTAACTTAATTTTTGTTTCAAATTCTTCATTATCGGGTGTTGACATTGGGACGACTTGAGCCTTTGTCACAGGTTGATTTGGTTTTAATAACTCATCAACTTTATTGGTAAGGCTAGATAATGTTTGGAAAATGGTTGATAAATGATTATTGATCTCGGCAGACGTTTTTGCGTCAACTGCATCATCGGTATCTTGTGAACAAGACGGAACTGGTGATTCCCGACCCAGTGGTCCCTCAACTTGGATGACAGGACTATGTTCTAGTTTTCTCACTTTGTTCGAAGGTTCACTGCTGCATAGCAAATCCTTTTCAATCACATTAACGATACCTTGTGTGTTTCAGTATCGCCGGTTTTGCCAGTTAAAAATCTGGAAATACTACTGTGATCTTTAGTTCTTGGTTTTTCATTCGGATGTTTACTAGAAACGTGCTGTAGGAGCTTATTACGTCTGTCTCGCCAATCACAAAATGCGCAGTTCACGTCTTGTTTACTTTTAAAAGTAGACATTGTTTCCTTTGTAGTTTTAAGTATAGGCGTACATAATACACAAAATAATACTGTTTACGTTACGATTTAAAGCAATACACAACATAGGCCTACTATTATCGACCTCTGACGCAAATTTCGAGAAAATTGAATAAAAATCTCTCGCTCGTATATCAATTCGCGGCTTCACTTGTTGCATCTCGCAATGAAAATGGCTGTGTTTATGTACTGGACACTTCATGTTGTTGCTCTTTCATTAATGCATACTAACTCGCACTATAATTTGGTCACTAAGAAAAATACATAATATTTTATGAAATTATAATCCCAGAAGGTTATAAAATACATTGTATCGTTGCATTTTGCTTACGCAACTATTGTGTGTGACCGTGCATGATAACCTTTTTTTGTCTAAATGTGCGACAGACCAGTAACGAGCGATGTAGACGTAGTAAAATAACACAACCTCAGATAAATTACTAATTTACATCAAGTGGTAAATGGCGAAACTAACAAGAAACAAACCAAATGCACGCAAAGCACTGTTCTGACATGCGATAAAATGTGGTAAGCATGTTTATTTGAGAGAGGGGTGGAATCCCGTGCTGTAAAAATTAAGTAGTGACGTGTGTGTTATTGTTATAGCAAATTATGTTTATCATATGGTAAATACAAGAAATTACTGACGGACAATGTGGTGGCACGACTTGAATGTGCAGCAGCCCTTTTACATGTAATTTCCTAACAGATATTTCCCCCAGGGTGCTCTGATTTCACCCGAACATTGTTCGCGCAATCGGACATATTCTGCACCCCTACATTTCTTTCCTTCTGGCATCTTCATCCAGATCCAGAAGTTTTAGTCCCATTAATAGTTAAAATTGCCTGATAGTACTGTAGGAATTCAAATTTCATACTTTTCAAACATCGCGGACGTAAGATGTAAACAAACACAAAGAGTCATGTCCATAGATTGTGGCCCTCGTAGAGACGTGACGTGATAAAATCGAGGAAATATCGAAGCAAACATAAACACTCGTTAATCCAAAAATATAATTAACATGATTATAATTATTCAAAAGTATTAAATCTGGCTGTTAAAAATAAAATAACATGATTAAAATGACTTTAGATAATAGTGGCTCATCTAACTCACTATAGAATACAGAGGTAAACAACACAAACATAGGCCTTCCCGCCGCACCTTAGTTCGCCCTCTGGTCGCTAGGTGTACTGATTACCAACCACCGCTGGACAATAGACTTCAGTGTGCCTCCACTCACCTGATGAAGCAGATGTAGTCTGCGAAACATTGTGACCGCGCGTCCGCGGAGAAATGTGTTCGTCCTATGTGTGTGTGTTTCTATCTGCAAGTACCATCCTGTGAGTACTTGTGCACAACTCTTTCTGTTTTAATTGTAATTAAATAATGATAGATCACATAAAAGTGTAAGGGAAAAAAAACTGTGTGTACACATCTGATAATCGCGTAACAAAAATGAACAGGTAGGCTTCATAGATATTTATTTGTCGCTTCTTGATACACCGAGGACTGATATTTTCCTAACAGCCACTACACTGCTCTCGGCTGTGTCTTCTTACTTCCTCTCGTCCCGCTGTCCCAGCACCACCGTGCTGTGAGATGCCAAGATAACTGCCGACCACAGTATTGCCCTTTTTACTGTGTTGTCTGTATGTGTTTATTGTTATTTTATCAAGGCCTTGCATTGTTTTGTGGAGAGGGGGGGGGGCACTCTAAATGTGCATAGATAAATAAAACTACAACACATATTTACATACAAAAATAAAATAGTTCTGTTTGAAATGTGTAAATAATTCATTGCAGTCTATACCAGGTGGCAGGGTAAACTATAAGAAAATGAACACATTTTACTACAAATATAGGAAGATTTATTGGTTTATTGTTTATCTATACAATTTCACTGGAATGGTCTCACAAACTTGTAAGTACAAACTTGGAATTAAAATCAAGTGGGACTGAAATACAAATAATACTGCAAATTGTTTCAGTAACTCTTGAGTTACATATTATCTTACGACCCTCTGTGCACTACAAGTCTTAGAAAGTCAGCACAAAAACAGAATTTGAAAAATAATCTGCAGTTCATGATTTAAATTACTGTTCAGTGGTAGTTTTTAACAGTAATTAATGTTAATAAAAATACCACCAAATGTTGAAAATATGAATAATTTAATTTCAATAACTAAATTTAATAAAAATGATACATTCCAAAATAAAATAACAAAAGTTAAGTACATCAGCCAGTAAAATTAACAAATACAATCATTAATCAGGTCAACTGTATGATAAAATATTCTTAAAACATGGTCATTTTGATTTTGTCTGTGCAAATACTTGGTTCTACAAATGCAAAAAAAAAAAAAAAAAAAAAAGAAGTACAATATAAATCTATATAACACAGCATTTTATAATGAACCTTGTATATATCTTCAGTTAATGTACAAACACACAAATGAAACACCAACAATAAAAAATTATCACAGCAAGTAAACTTAAAAAGAAACTATATTTTGTGCACATTACTGTATTGCACTTTGTGAGATTTTATACCCGCAATAATTCCGGCTTCAGCAGCTCTCACGAAAAAATCACAAAGGTTAAAATAAAAATTGAGTTTCTCAAATTAAAATATAGGTACTTTTCTGTTGATGATCTAACAGTCTTCAACTACTAACAGCCAATGCATGTTACAACACAAAAAAAATTAAAATATTTATATGTTTTTAAAGAACAGTAGGCATACATTTTACAAAATATCACAGGTCGTGTAAAAAAATGTTGACTGACAATATCCTGAACACCAAATAACAGTTACAGATAACCTTGTCACAGAACTGTATATACAGTATTAGCGGAGTTTCATTTTTTTTTCTTTATCCTCTCTTCAATCTGTTAGTTTAACCAATGGTAACACAGTAGGAACAATGCTATCATTGTTTTCACAATCCAAGTTCAATGTAAAGCAATAACCTAAGTTTGCCTCTGTGGTGTAGATGGTAGCTAGTGTAGCTGCCTGTCACATGAAGCACCTGGGTTTTAATTCCAAACACCGCCCTTCAACTTTCCAAAGTGGCAGTGGGATCAGAATTAAGAAGAATCAGATCAATGGTCTTCCAGCATCATGATGGTAACTGAATAGCTGCCAGAGTAAATAAATGGTGGTCCAGGTTGATTCTTCCAGACATGCTCAAGGTCTTGTCGTGCTGAACCCACATTTCCTCCTGCACTGCAAATCAATAACATAATATTGGTCACTGGGACAGGTAATCCTTTCTGTGGGCACAAACCAGCAACAATATTTGTGACCTTGTACATCAACACATACCTTGTTTTCACATAGGTATGGATATTTTTAAGGGACTATGTTCGTGATGTTAATGTTATAAAAAATTTGACAAAAATGGTCATACCCATAAAAATTATATTAAGTTAGTTATGTTATGGACTTAGCAAGTACCTATGTGTTATGGCATACACGTACATACTGTACATTTTACTTGCTCAAATTAGCTACAAGCTCCTCTAAAACCCATAGAATTTGTGTTTCAAGTACATAGTTAAAATTCAATTTAAATATTGATTTGTCTCCTGTTGTTAAAGCAATGAGCAATGCACAGTTCTGACTAAAATTGTAATTTTTGTGTGTCAAAAATGTTTTGATCTGTCCCATAAATTAAACTGTTAGCTTAATTTTAACAAACTGAATTACATGCAAACTTAAATAGAAACTCAAAAATATTAACATTTTATTAACAAAATATTAATAAAGTGAAACTATCATGCTGTGTAAAAATGTTCATTAAAGTTTGTGATCACCATAAATTTATTAACTGCTCTACATTTTCTGTCACAGAGAGTGGAGAGCGAAGTCACAAGTGCATGTTGACAGAATGAAGCGCATCCTTTTCACTTAGGACAGTGGTCAGTACTTTCTCCACATTCTCGGGCAGGTGGTCCAGAATCATGCGCGGCAGGGCCTGCAGCTCCATGAACTCCTCTGCTATGGCCCAGCGGACCTGGAATCTGGGGACTTCTGTGCTACCCTGCCTGCAAACAACCCCCATCATATTCACACTATCCTAATGACTAACAACTCATCTAAACTAAAAGAAAATGAAGTCGGTATGGTTGTCTGTTTATATGTTCCCCTTATTTAGTAACCAAGCATACTGCAACTTTTAAATTAAATTGAAATTCCTGCAGCGGAGGTTTATGTATAAAATCAAGAACACTGCAACAAAAAAATCTCAGTCCTCTCATATACAGGATAAGTCGGGAGGAAAGGTACATGCTTTGAGGGATGATAGTACTGGTGATGCTGAACAAAATGTTTCTAATAAACATATGCCCATTCCTTAACCGTTTCAGAGAAACCGTATGAAAACAACAAGGAACGGGAAATGTGCAGGTGACTGTAAAGCACTATACTGTTATCGTATTGTAATGGAATTACAGTTATCTGCTGTCATGTGTGTTTCAATATTTACCTGGAACTTTAAAAGTAAAACTAACTGAGTTAATATGTTTTTGCTAGTAATTATTTGTGATGAAATACACAAATTTATCATTTTTATTCAATTTTAAAGCCCCTAATTAAGATGTAAACCTGTTATTTTAATTTAGGATAGTAATTATTATTATTTTTTTTCTCTTATCTATATTTGTAAAGAGTACTGCTTACTGAGGTATTTCAGCAGGATATCTATGTTAAGGAATGGTAATCAGTAACTTACTCTGCTGAATTTGTTTCTCTAAGTAAGAGATGTTTTTTTTCTTTCTCTGAGGCGTTTGTTTGAACCAACGTTTTTGTCGGCATCCTTTTTATCTTTCTTCTTGGCTGGACTCCCATACTGATAAGACGTTTGCGGCATGCAATTAAGATGACGCCTGTTACTGCCGCTGTCCTAAAGATAGGAACTCTTGGGAGCGAGTTTAGGTGGTTAAATTGTATTAAAGTATTGCCGTTTTCAGAAGAGGCATCAACTTTTCTAGCTAATTAGCTGTTTTAATGAGCTTCAAGGCATCGTGGGAAGCACGTAAGACATCGCTCACGAACCTATCATGCTGACTTTTCATTTTAAAAAAAATTAATTTTGACTTTGCTATAACTAGTGGAAAAACTGTTAAATTTTGAACTTTAATTTTATTATTTTCATGCCTCTATCGCTGTTGCATTTTCCGTAAATTTTAACATGGTGAAATTACCGTATAGACTGGGAACTCTTTAATCTAACCAGAGGTATGAGTAAAGCGTCCTTGCTCATGCCAACTGAACGAAGCCGAGTAAAATGTATGTATTAATGTTTGTTGGAAGCATAGAATGTGTTTTTGTGTCATGTTGGGAAAATTTATTGTCTAAAATTCACGTAACTTTTCATGTAGGGAATGGCACCAAATATGAATATCTTTTGCTACAGTCATCAGGTCTCTCTTTCAAATAAAATTGAATATTTTTCTATTAGTAGTGTACTGTGTCTTTTTGATGTTGTCTACTATTATAATAAATATACAATTCAATAATAATACACTCATTCACTATAGTATGTTTTGTTTAATTGTTTACATTTCCTTACAAAATATGTTCAAACACTCCACCACCAACTTCAATGCATTTTGCTGCTCTGATAGACAGCTACTGTGTTGCTGATCTGAGCATTGCTTTCCTTGAGCACAAGCATGGTAAATAAGAGCGAGAAGTTCCTCTCTTGTGTCTACCCTGCGCGTGTAAACTTCGCTTTGAAGCCAACCCCACACACAGTAATCCATAGGGGCAAGATCAGGTGACCTCGGTGGCCAAGTAATGACACCATGGCGACAAATCCAATGCCCAGGATATGTTTAGTTGAGGTACTGTGTCACTGGCCGTACAGAATGTGCAGGAGCTCCGTCGTGCTGAAAGTACATACGAGCTCTTGTTGCCAAAGGGATATCCTCCAAGTATTCTGGTAACACGTTTTGAAGAAAATCAAGATACAGCACTCCATTAAGGCAATTATCTAACACTACTGGACCAATGAGGTGGTCATCAATAATACCGCACCACACATTAACTGAGAAACGTAGTTGAGAATTCCTTTTTTATAGTAGGGTGTAGATTTTTGTCTGCCCATACATGAGAGTTGCATGTGTTGTAGATTCCGTTGTGGGTAAATGTTGACTCATCAGTGAACAGAATACGTGGAATTTATTGATCATTGGCAATGATCCACTGACAGAATTCTTGCCGGTGGACATCATCTCCTTCATCCAGATGTTGTACACTCTGTCGATGATATGGATACAGACCCTTCTCGTGTACAGTGCGTATCACTCTTGCTAGTGGAATATGAAGTTGAGCAGTAATTCGTCTCGAGCTAGTTGTTGGGCTGCGTTCTATTACCTGAAGAATGTTCTCAACTTCATTAAGAACTTGTACGGGACTTTCGGATACAACATTTACGTTGGAAAGCATACCACTGTCACACAATCCTGTAAACACCCTGCTACCTGAAACTCTGCGATTAGGAAATCGTCGTTCGTACTCACGAACAGCGGCTCTGGAATTCCCATTGGAGAAACCATCGGCAAACATCATGTCAGCATAATCTGTATATGTGGAGACCTTTGGCATTTTTGACTACACTGAATGGTATTCAGTGTTCACGTAACAAATCTGTAGTTCCCAATACTAGGGCAAGCACTGTAGGACTGAGACTGAGATAAAGAACAGCACCATGATTAGAGCGCCACCATGTGGAAATATACACAATTACACACAACATAAGATAACAGTACCGTGATTTACAGTTACCTGCACTTATCCCATTCCTTGTTGTTTTCATTTGGTTTCTCTGAAATGGTTAAGAAAAGGGCATACGTTTATTAGAAACATTTTGTTCAGAATCACCAGTAGTATCGCCCCTCAAAGCATGTACCTTTCCTCCCGACTCATCCTGTATATGGTGGTTCAGCACCAAGTACTAAACCACAGTGAGAAGTCAGACAAAACCAATACTGCACTAAGACCTTCCAACATCTTGCAGATTCAGTGTGTGATATTCTGTTTCTTCTGGACTGAGATGTTGCAAACCACACTGCATCCAAGATTCCCCATTCCATGGTTGGCTTTACGAGGTAGTATGGACACACACAAGAGCTGTGATAGGAGGAACCACAGAATACAGGCACAGGGTGATTCAGAGACAGATGATCTTTCCATGCTGGTGAGGTCCCACTGCCCTCTCACCTAATGTAATGCAGGGTTCCTATAGTCTGTAATGTCAGGGAAGTAGCTATAATGTCACAGAAGTTTTATTTATTCATATGAATGTAAAATCAAAAATAATAATTTTGATGTTTTTCAATTACATATCTTTTGTTCACAGGTCAGTTGTCTATAGCTATTAGCAATAAGATACATCATCTCCAGTTGCAATAAATTCTGGTCAGCATCTTCTGCATCTAGTGGTGAACGAACATATGAAAGTAGTAAAGGAAGTTTGTTAATTTTGTTTATACACACATATATGTCTTTAAGTTTGCTGTTGAATTAAACCTTATCTTTTTCATTGTCATATTTGAGTGAGAATTTCATGTAGATTTTCTATTGGTTAAATAATTTTTGTTCTATAATTTGTCTACTTTCTGATCTTTATGTTATTGGATAGGTAACGTTGGCTGAAAAGGAGAAGGCCAATAAGTATTATACAATTTAAACCAACATATTTTGTAAAAGAGAACTGATTATTTTAATATTGGTCAGAGAAGTTTCAAGGAATGATCAGGGAAAGTGGGAAAAAAGTCAGGGAAATAAATTTGACTCCAACTTGTAATACTTAATTTCCTCAGCTGCTCTAATTGCCTTGAATAACCTCAGACGCATGAAACTATGTTGTAGAATTATGAAAACAATGTTCACTGTTCAAAAACCTGATTGTTTATTTCCAGTGAGATTGTCGATGAGATTATTTCCAACAGTCAGTACATATGTAAAACGATCAGCACTCTTTTGGTCAGCAAGCAAATTGAGGTACACTGTTCAACACTGGAAAACATATATGGTAAGATAATATGTACTACTATTGTCCCGCACACAACCAGCAGCTGTGACATCTTAGATTCTCTTAATAAAAAAAAAAGCCAGCCTGGGTGATTTCCCTTTATCTCCTTTTCTCACGTGACCATTTAACGGCCAATACCAACACCACATATTCAAAACATGCCACTTCGAACAGCATACCGTGCAAGCATGCATGTGGCTGACACTTGCACACGCATGCGCACATGCTCTCTCTCTTTCTCTCTCTCTCTGATTTTATTTTATATATCTCGGATGTGACCATTCCAATTAACTCGTGATAAAAATTATAGAACCGGAAATATGTATTTAGGGGTTTCAACTAAACACAATACTTTACTCTGAATTACTGAAAAACAATATCAACAAATAAATAATGCACTAATTAAATAAACACCTTGCTTCAAGAACCTAGACCAGTTAAAAAATGGCCATATTATGAACTATCAGGGACGGATATACTGACTTTCCTATGGGGGGCAAAACTGCTTTTAGCCGCCCCCTTTCAATTTGTTCACAATTTTTACATGCAATAGTAATTCGAACCTGCAGGTTCTGCTACCCCTTCAGACCGCCGACAGGAGCACAAGCACCCTTTGTCCCTTCCCTCCTTTAGATCTGACCCTACCAACTGTAAGAACCCTGTAATGGAGTGAGTACACTCCTGGTGTACAAGTCTAAGGTTGGTAAACTACACCACCACTATTTTGCATCTCGGTTGTAAAGGCTAGATTTTGACAATTCTCTTTACAGAACAGTGACTAAACACACAGTTCATGGAAACAAGTTTTAATAGGAAACCATTAATCATTACAGCTTCTTCAAAAGGTGGTTGCACCATGTTACAAGTGCAAGAATCTGGGCAAGTAAATTGTTCGACTGTTAAAAGAAAAACAATACTGTAAATGGTTTCATGTACTACAATGCCACAAGGACAAGTTTTTGGGCAAGTACACCATGTTATTAGCTGGGTTACACCATCTTTCCCTCAACAGTCCTGATTGTTCGGCTTGCAGCCATTCACGTTTTTTTAAAGCCACGCTGGAGAATCGACAATCTCTTTATCAAGCTGCGGAAAGACGTGGAAAGGGAAGTGAGAGTGTTCTACCACCACACACAGTTTTATTAAAGCAGCTAACTAGACAGCAGTACTACATCAGTAAAAACTCCTAGTCACCTTGGTGACTCGCATCTTGAATCTTCATCCATCATGCTCAACATGATTGTAGTTTTGTGGCTTTATACTATTTTTTAAAATAGGGTTGGCTACAATGGAACTGACTGCCAAGACCTTACAACTGGCCATTTGGCGATCAATTCTGTATCAAGGATATTTGCATTTTAAAAAAAATGTGAATAACTAGTATACTATATGTATTTCTTTACGTGATGAGTCACTTCATGATTCCTATGAATGAAAAAATTCTCATACCGCTTGCATCAAGCAGTAAGTGATGTTTGATTGTGACAAGTCACTCCAGAGATGCTTTCAGCCAGACATTATCTCGTTTTGTCTCTACTACGAGACTGACACACTGAGCATTTCCACTCAAAAATTTTTCAATACCCATCTCATTCATTCCCTTCCAAATTGCTGAGCTATACTATAACAACGAAACTGCCTCCAACCTTCCACAATTCATAAACCAAGCTATAATAACTAACAAACTGCTATATTTAATTACACAGACTAACTATCCATCTTCAGTCTAATTTTTCAAGTATGCTATATAATATTATGTATAGAAACATACAACTAAAAAAAGTTTAATATTGTGGTTCACCTTTCAATTTTGCTCTTCTTTCTACGTGTAATGTGTAGAATACGACCTGGGGTGAAGAGCCTTGCCCGGGAAAAACGACGAACAGCAAGGTCATCTGCCACAACAGCTCTTTCCTGAAACAGCATGAATTCAACATTCTTCTTCTGTTTGATAATAATAGTAACGATTATTAGTGTATTATTATGATTGTCTTTACTATTATCATTATTATTATGTTTATCATCATCATATTTATTTTCCTTACAATTGAATGATGGTCTGGTGGCAAGTTTTAACTGCTTCCCACACACTTTTTAAACTCCTAAATTTTCCCACCCTGGCTACTGTCATCAACTTCTGAAAGTAAATTTTACTCCCTCACTGACCAAGCATAGACTGCCTACCATGTTCCATTCTGTTCCTTACCCTCTAAATCGTCTCACAATTATCAATTATTTTCTGTTCCTTTATACCATGCCTCCCTCTCCATCCACCACAACAAACTTAATATTAAGTAACATAGTACACACAGAGGTCATTTGTGACGGGTGCTCATGTCACACACCTGCTGCACTTTGTTTCACAGTGCGGTAGACGGACTGCTGAGGAGGGTGTACTGAGCACACATCACGTCCACACTACTCTCTCTCTCTCTCTCTTTCCCATACACCTTATTGTCTTTGTCTTCACATTTATTTTTATTTTGTTCTCTTTAGTCCACAACTGTATCTTATCAGTGTCATCTTGCAGCTTGTTTCCTCTACACACCTCTGCATATTACACACATTCATTGACTTGCAATTTTATTTTGCCACCCATCCCCAAACCCATGTCATTTGCCAGTATGGTAAACAAGTGGCTTCCCTTTGGTACCCATGAGGAAACATCTCCCTCTTCTCTTGTGATTAGGAACCTCCCACTTTTACCCTCTGCCTCTGTCCTCAAGTCGTTAACCCATTTCATCACAATCCTGTCTACCAGCAAATAATTAACTTTCCTTATTAATAGCTCTTGTGGCACCTTACTGAATTCTTTCTCAAAGTTATTGAATCAGGCATCCATCCACTTTCCTTCATTAACTGCCTGTACCGAGTCCTCTTAACACCCCAGCTAGCTGTGTCTAGAGATTGGTCTAAGAAATATATCTAAACAGTTCTAAAAAATCACATAAAAATACTCCTGAAATAGAAATTGTACAGTCTCGCTCCTAAGAAAAAAAAACTAATCGAAAAAAGTTTATATCACAAGTTATCATCACAATAATGTTTGTTCCCACAAACAATGTATACTTCAGAGACTCCTGAAGTTTAACGGCAAAAGTTACAAACATAAGTAGTATACAACAAAGAGACATAACATACCATTACATAAGTTGGAAACAATGTAGGGGTTTACACATTTTAAAATTTAAGCATAAAGCAAAAGTTGTGTTTGCACAACAGCAAGGTGTTATAACAGCCAATAAGGACAGACTTTGAATTTTGTATTTTTGGCTGTGTTAACTATTCCAAAAGCTATGGACAAAAACTTCAGTAAAATAATGAGGAAATAATAATTAGGAGGCTGCCATAAAACACAAATTTTGACTTTGACATACCGTTGTTGGAATACTACATTTGCTAAACATTTTCCATAGTAGGAGGGTAACGAAGTCACGAGCAACATCTACAAACATAATATTAATTCATACAAACATAATATTAATTCATACAAACATAAAGTTACAAATATTTCTCCCTTGGAGCATCCTTAAGGATGCTGCCTACCCCACATTTAAAATGTATTGCAGTGTGTTTGTAAACACTTTTATTCCACATGTGCCCATTGCGTCAATGTACAAAACAAATGATGATGGAAAAGTAGTTACAAAGCATCAAGTTGATTACAATTGAACCCCAATTTAACGAACTTGGGAATAATGAAAACAGCAATATAACAAAAGGATTTTAGGAACCATTCAAAAAATGTATGAAAAATAATGTAACTTTGATAAAATGCAATATAAATTGTATTGTACATCTATTAACAATACTTTCACTGGCTGTACTTATTTCTCTGTAGATAGTCTTAAACCATTCGTTGAGATACCCCCAAAAAAATCATTTAAATTTGTGCTGGGGGCACCAATTTGGAACTATCTGTGGACTCTGGGTTGGGCCACAGCAGTGCAAGCTTGTGTGTGTGTGGGACCTGCGACCATGTGTGTGTGTCGTGCTGGATGTAACTTTGACAGTCTGTCCAAAGCCTCGTGCGCTGGCACCATGAGACCTTCGGCCCTCCTCGAGCCTAGTCGGAGCTGTTCGGTCTCCCTCCCTTCCACTCCCCTTCTGCCCCTCCCTTCTCCTACGTGACGAGCCAGCGGCCCGTACTTTGCTTCTGGCCGCCTTCTGCAGTGTACGTCCTCTTCTCTCTCGGCACCCTGTCGACTTCTGTGCTGCTACTTGGTGAGTTATTCCTTTCTTGTCACAAGTTGCTTGCATTTTCAACTGGTTTGGTAGTCCGTTAAGTTGCGAGTTTTCTCGTTATGTTTTCCTTTTGAAGGCGCGACGGCGTGCAGAGAGAGAAAGCAGGTTTGTGTCGTAAATTTTACAAATTTATTGCTTGAGCCCAGTTTGATTGTTATTGTACCTATTCTGTTTTGTTTTAAATTGCTGTCTAGCAATTTTTGTAAGATTACCATACTTAATAAACCTGTGGTAAAATTGATGTCTTGTGTGCTTCTGTTTAATTTGTGTCCAACTCGGGTATTAACTCATTAATCCACTCCCCTGTGCTGATGTATAGCACAATTTTCTGCGCGACTCTGCTCGGGTTGTCCCGAGTTGGGTTGTTGCGTTAAATGGGCCTTTGTGTACTATCTTCGTTAGCGGTTTTTATTGTATTGGTTTGGCAGTATGGAACACACAGGGTGTGAGTTTGTATATCGGCTAGGGTACCTAGAGTTGCGGATATATTTGAACAAGTCGGAGGTGATGTTTATCTATACTGAGGATGTCACTTCCCTCCGGATTCGTGCTATTGCTTATGTCAATTCGTTACATTCCGTGGCAAGGTTAAATTTCGGCGGAACGGCCGTCGTTGTCGATGGGCCTGTTACTGTTGCTCAGTCAGTGTTAATGACACAATTAGGAGCGGTAAATGTTCTGAGCGTCGTGCAGCCTGAAGATATATAGCATTTTCTTATTAAAGCCGGCCAATTGTTTTATTGGTCGCACGAGTTGAATGAGCGCACATTTTTGGTTGTACTAGCTTCGCGTTTGGACGAACATGCCGGCGCTATTTTGAGCGAGGTTCTTGGGGCTCAGCAGGGGTACGAGTCATTTAAGGCGCGGCTTATAGAGAATGCCAGCCTTTCTACCATCTGGGTGACATTGAAGCAGCGGTATGTTGATAGGTTTCAGGGCGCCGACGAGACAATTGTCTTCTACATTCAGGACGTTAAGTGTTATGCTCGGGTGATGAATTTGTCCCGTTCGGAGGCAAAATTTGCAGATATCATAGTGGATCATATAATTCCAGAAGCCCAGCAACGTGTGGTAGGGAGTTGCCGCCCAACTACTTTTGAGCAGTTGCGTGTTTTGGCGCTCGAAATTGAGTGCGAGTAAGAACTGGATCGCGAGTATTTTCCTTCTGTTGGCCCAGTCGTACATCATGACGATGATCCTGTCATTCCCTCTGTCGCCAGAGGTGAGATTTGCGGTATTCCATGCATTCAGTCGCGAGTCGCGGCTATTGGAGAAGCGCGCAGTAGCATTCCCGCTCTTTTGGAGCCTTCCAGGCCTGGACAGAGTAGGTCTCGTTGCACAAACTGCGCAGAGTATTGGCACAAGACGGCTAATTGCCTAATTCCACGAGTGAATTTCAGTGCTTGCATCTGTTTCAGGTGCCGCCGCCCAGGCCATTTTCTAACCTCCTGTCTGGGAAACTGACCGGCGTCCTTCGTGCAGGTGTGTCAGAGGGCTGGTCTTTAAATGTCAGTGTAGAGCATAACAATTGTTATGTTTCTTTGTTTTGCTATGGGGAAGAACGTGCGGCCTTGGTCGACACAGATGCTTCACATTCCTTTGTGCGGACAAATTTTTTGTCTGTCTTAATTTCCAAATGTCCGTTTTGCAGGTGAAAATAAATTATTCATCTTCGTTGCAGTTGTGTGTAGCTAACAAATTTGTGGTTCGCTGTTCCCGATTGGTACAGTTGCATTTTAAGATCTCCCATTTCTTTTGGACCTTTGGATTTTGGCTCTTGGATGATCTGGTGGCTGATGTGATTTTGGGCAATGATTATCTGAGTTGTGCCCGGGCAGTAATCAATGTGCACGCTAGGAAGTTATTGTTTAAATATGCGCGTACTTTCATTTGCCCTTTAATTTTGTCTGTAAGCCGTTTCTCTGCCCCCCGACGGTCGGACTGCTGTTGTGCTTCCCGTGCATGTCCAGTGTTCACGAACTGTTGGACGAGTTTAGCGACATCATCACACCTAGGATTGGGAGATGTGATGTTCTACCGTATCGTTTCTCTGTGACAGACAATGTTCCCATTAGGGTCCCATTTTATACCTATGGTCCTCCCAAATTGGCCATCATGCGACGTCTTGTCGATAAGTTGCTGGAGGATGGAGTAGTGTCACCTTCTACTTCGGATTATGCTTCACCAGCATTTATGGTGAAAAAGGGCGGGGGCGCTAGTTATCGTCTTGTCACCGATATGTCAGCGGTGAATCATAAAATCCACCTTAACCCTTTTCCCACTCCCAAGGTTGATACTACTCATTATTGACTTAAATTTCAGCTTCCACCAGTGTCTGTTACATCCTAACTCCTGCAAATATACCGCGTTTTGCACCCAGTGGGGGCAATACGAGTTCAATAGGATCCCGATGGGTGCATGTTTTGGTACCCAGGCGCTTTCCTGTGTGCTTGATCATGTGTTGCCAGATCTGAAGTTTCAATTTGTGTATAACTATATTGATGACATTATCGTGTACAGTAACAGCTTTGATGAGCACCTGGGTCACTTTACGGAAGTGTTGACTCGTCTCCGTCGAGCAGGTTTGACTGTAAACCCTTCCAAAGTCACTTGGGCTGCTTCCTCGGTAAAATTCCTAAGATACATCGTGTCTGAGGGTGAGATGATGATGGACCCCAAGCGGGTTAGCCCTATTGTTAATTTCCCAACGCCTAAGTCTGTTAAAAGGGTCTCCCGGTTCATCGGCATGATGGGATATTATGCTAGGTTTAGCCCTCATTTTGCGGGGACTACTGCTCCATTAAATCAACTGAAGCGAAAGAATGTGCTGTTTGTGTGGGGAGAGCAGGAGTACCAAAGTTTCAAGGCCTTAAAGATGGGATTGGCTGCTGCTCCTGCGTTGTTCTTGCCTGATTTTGATTTGCGTTTTGTTTTGCATGTCGACCCCTCTAGTGTGGCCTTGGGAATGGCGTGCTCGGTCAGATGCGTGATGGCAGGGTTGTACCGGTGGTCTTTGCCAGTCGCGCACTGGCCGAGTCTGAGTGTAGGCTGAGCGCTTTCGAGAAAGAGGCTTTGGCGTGTGTATGGGGCACGGGGAAATTTGAGTCCTTCCTGAGCGGAGTGGAGTTTGATCAGTGCACCGACAATCGGCATTCTAATGATTTCGGTAAACTTGGCCATTGGACGTTTATGGTTCCTCAAATCCTGTTCGTCTTGATTCTGCTAGATTGCTTTAGTAAGTTTGTCATCTTGATTCCCCTTCGTAGTGTAAACAGTGTGATGATTGTGCTGTCTCTGTCGGACTGTGTGTGGTCAATTTTTGGCTCTTCAGTGAACTTGGTTATCTAAAATGCTCCATTTTTCACTTCTAGCACATTTGAGGGCATGCTCTTGAGCTGGGGTGTGAACCACTACACCTCATGTGCATATTTTCCCTGTGGGAATCAAGTTGAGCAATTAAATCGCAATCTGAAAACCTCCCTGACTTCGTTGTATCATGCTCGACATCACAATTGGGATCAAGAGTTGGACCTTACTAATACAGGTTTTAACTCTGCCGTACATGGGGCTACCAAGAGTACGCCCGCTAGAGTTCTGCTGGGGCGTGACCTGATCCATTCCTTACTAAACGTGTGGGGTCTACCTTCGCCCTCTTTGCCCCTTAGTGAGGCACAATGAAAACTATTGAACCATCAGTGTTTGGGACATCTTGCTGAGGCCCGCCAGGTTTTTCAGTCCCGTGTGAACGTGCAGCGCGTTCCAGCAGATGAGGTGGGGCAGTTGGTTTATTGCAAGGCTTTCTGTCTCGTCACTTTTGTGTTGGTGTGTGTTGTGTTTGGGTGTTTTGTTATTGTGTCTGTATTTTGTGTAATGTTGCGTATGGAGGTGTCGTTTGTGTTTTGTGTTGTGTCGTGGCTACTTGTGTTATGATTGTGCGCGTGTCGATGGCATGCCTTTCCTTATCCTCTGTGTACTCCCGGGAGTATTATATTTGTGCGCACATGTGTCTGATATAGTTTTGAAGTATAACATATTTAATAGATTATATACATCTTTTGGGTATAAAACGTACTTGAAGCGCTGTATGATATGATGTATTTATTTTATATTTATTCAGGGTTTTTATGTCGTTATACTATATTCAAATTTGGTTAGTTTTACCTATGTTATAGTACCTGAGATTTGTTAGTGTGTATGCTTGGTGCCACATCAAGGGATGTTATTAAAATTATGGGTTTATGTATATTTTATATTTTATGTATATTTAATTTTTGTTTAATTTTTGTATTTGAATTGATGTAATGTGAATGGGTCCTATGTCAGTAATCAGTTTTCTTCCAAGTTTAAGCCTTTTAATTGTAATAGGATATTATATTGTCTTGTTGCTTTCATGTGTGGCATACCTTTGATGAGTTGCTTCCTTAGCATTCCAATCACCTTAACACTGATGGAGCCCAGCGTTACTTCCGACTCATCGCTTCTTCGCCTTCCCCAGTGACCCAGACTTTTGGAGCCGACCGACACCATAGCAGGCCCACGTGCCCCGCACCCTCCCAGGTGTTTAGCTTGAGTTGGCAGACAGGGTGACGCCTTCTCTTCTGCAAATGTCTTGTTTCTGGAAGAATATGCTTTGAAGAATCTTGTTAATCCCTGGACTAGGGAACAGGGCAGGGGGTTGGGCTGTGGGCACGAATTTGGAACTATCTGTGGACTCTGGGTTGAGCCACTGCTGTGCAAGTTTGTGTGTGTGGGACCTGTGATCATGTGTGTGGACGTAACTTTGACAGCCTGTCCAAAGCCTCGTGCGCCGGCACCTTGGGACCTTGGGCCCTCCTCGGGCCTAGTCGGAGCCGTTCGGGTTTCCCTCCCTTCCACTCCTCTTCCGCCCCTCCCTTCTCCCTCAGCCAGCGGCTGTGCTCCGCTCGCCTGGCCCGTCACTTCGCTTTTGGCCGCCTTCTGCAGTGTACATCCTCTTCTCTCTCGGGACTCCGTCGACTTCTGTGCTGCTACTTGGTGAGTTATTCCTTTTTTCTCACAAGTCACTCGCGTTTTCAACTAGTTTGGTAACCCGTTAAGTTGCGAGTTTTCTCGCTTTGTTTTCCTTTTGGGGCCCGATGACGTGCAGAGAGAGAAAGCAGGTTCGTGTGGTAAATTTGACAAATTTATTGCTTGAGCCCAGTTATGTTTTAAATTGCTGTCTAGCGATTTTTGTAAGATTACCGTACTTAATAAACCTGTGGTAAAACTGACGTCCTGTGTGCTTCTGTTTAATTTGTGTCCAACTCGGGTATTAACTCGTGAATCTACTCCCCCTGTGCTGATGTATAGCACAAATTTTTTGTAAACTTTTGCAGTAGATGTGACTGAGTTCAGCGAGTGCGGTCAAGCAAGCAACGTTGATTTGCGTACAACAAGCGTACGTCTAGAGCCTTCCTAATGACCACGGAGTATCATGACCTGGTGGCTGACAGTTGAATGAGCATCTAGGTAGCCAGCTTACACAGCGAGCCAGGCAGTGGAAAGCACGGGAACTAATTCATAGATAGTGTGTCACATCTCTAACAGAATACGCTGCGCAACAGTACAACATGCTCTACCAATTAATTGTTTTACAGATAAGAGTGCAGTGGTGTGCAACGTGTCTATTTTCCCTCGCGTTCCATGATAAAACCAGAGTATCTATCAAAAATACATAATTATATTACAGTATTATCATTCAGCTTTTATACTATGCATTTATTACTGTACTTACAAATAATGTGCCTTGCTAATGTTAAAAATTGCACGAGTACAAAGTATTTTTAGCGAGCATTATACAGTTTGTTGAACGAGCACGCTGCAACATACTGCAAGCTACAACGGCTGCCACCTCGTTGCAACCCTCTCACCTCATCTGTTATCTCTCTAGCTCTCTCTCTCTCCCTCTAGTTCTCTCTAGCTCTCTCTCAAGCTCTCTCTCACAAGCTCTCTCTCTCTCGAATAAAAAATTCTAGCATTTTTAAGAATATTTATTTGAATGCATTATGCAAGTTTGTTCTATTAGAGTTTAAAAACACCTTTGCCTTACTGGAAGCAAGTAAACCTACCGCCTGACTAAAGTGTGCAGAACCCAGTGATGGTTGGTAATTTTGCATAGGGAGTAGATCATGTGTCTCAGGTTCATTACTCTTGAGTTTGAGGTGGTCAGAAGAGTCCTTCTTTGTGGGAGGTCGTTTTGACACAAAGGAAGATAATGTACTGTTGGAAACACTTCATGAGTAGGTGTTTTATAGTACTGAATTATCCTGTTTGAGATGCTTTGTTACTTATATATAACTTTAATATAATCCAACAGTTTATGCAAGTTATTTTTAGTTAATGATCCCCAGGTAAACTTAATGCAGTACTTATAATGTAGAGTAAAATTATTGTCTAGCTGCTGTAAAAAAACTTACAAGTATGAACTACCAGTATATGCAGATTAGGATTTAGGCCTGACCCTCCAAAATATAATCCCATGAGCCTAAATTTCACCTTTCCAAGTCTGCTGAGTATCTGGTATATTATTAACATAAAATAAATTGAGTAATTTAACCACAGACGTAATCTGCAAAAAGTTATATGTTTAAATAACCAATATAAGTCAAACTTATTAAGAACATACTATCTTACAGAAACCTTAAAACTTAGGCTTGTAAGTTACGGGAGAGTGAAGTGAACTCACATGTTTAGGTTCTGCTGACTCCAACAAGGGAACATCATTAGGAATGGTGGACGATGGTATTTCATCAGCCTTCCATACCGAGTCCAGATCTCTGTTAGGCACACCAAAGAATGCGTACCCAAATCCATTCAGCATCACTCGATACTGAAACATATTAAATGGGATAAAGTAACAGTACGTACCAAAACTTTTTCTTTGACAAAAATGTGATAGTACTGTTGTACATATTTTACTAAACTTGGAAATTTTAATTTGCAGAATACTTGAAGCTCTACCAATTATCAATACATTTATAAACATAAATCAAGGACACTAAAACTAAAAGTGTATGAGATGTAACCCACCTAGTACAGTAAACAGTAGTATGGAACGTGTGGCTAGCTTAATGAAAGAGAACATTGAAAATTTGTTTCCATAGGAAGTCTCGGGAAAAGTTGCGTTGTTACAAAATTCAGAAATAATTATTTGGAGGTGACTAAAACTACAAATTAACTCCAGTATTAAGTTGAATTTAATGGTGTTGTAGTGTACACTGCCAAGGTTGGCAATAGTTAGTCTGTGTCTTGGATTGTGTTTGACAAGTTGTGCTCCTCTGATGAAGCTATGATAAACGTTGCTTTACACACTAACGATGTACTCACTTATTACAAGGTTGATAATGAGGTCACTAAAACATGGCACATTCGTCTGGATATTTGTCAAAATGTAAATAATGATAGGCGGGAGAAAGTCTGTGATTACACAATTGGGCAGTATACCAGCACAAACAAGGCCGCCACTCCGTGAAAGGCAAATCAACAAAACTGTACCTATACGTGAAAGTGACAACAATTTGGTAAAAATAACATACTGAATGCAGGCTTTGTTTGTACTATTAAGACAAAAATGCAGCACCCAACAGAGTTCTTCAAGTGATTTAACTCCTAGCAACAGCAAACAGCTGGTGGCACCAGCATCTGAGCGACACACTGACACAGAGGAGGACGAGGATGACACACACACATTCATTAAAGGATTTGAGGAGCAGGAGAGTGCCAGGCACCAGTCGAAGCTCACTACACCACTGGGACATTGCGTTTCCAGCAGAGTGCAGCAGCCAAAGAAACTAAAGGACTATGTTCTCGATTGTTAGCTAGTAGCATAACATGTATATCATATTTTTTTCTCTCACTCTTTCGAGTCCGTTGTGCTGTGCATAGAAGACTATCTTGGAAGGGAGGTGTGTAGTGTACTCGAGATTAGATTAACGGCACCATGATCTACCAGACTGTTTGCAATCAGTATGGCAGGAACTTCCATCACAGCAACTGGTGATTCTGCATAACCCGACTGTCCATGCAGAGTTATGGGCTGGCGGACTCCGTGTGTTGTGTGACACCTGCCGGGAGTTCCGGTATTCAACACAGATAACGTAAAAATAGCTATTCTGCTATAAATGTCATAGGTCAAGAAGGTACAGACCTATTTAACACACTTATCCTCACCAGTGAGGATAAGAAGAAATATTACAAGGTACTGCAAGCCTTTGAAGAACACACTACACCGAAGAAAAATGAAATGTATATGAACGGTACATCTTTAACCAGCATCATCAAGCTGAAGGAGAGCTCATTGATCACTTCATCATGGACATAAAAAATAAGCCCAGATCTGTGAATTCTGCAGTTTAGAAGATTCATTAATTCAGGACAGAATCATTGAAGGAATATGTAGCACAATGCTAAGGGAGAGTCTACTCAGACTAGAAGACTCCATGTTTCAGCAAGTAGTACTACATTGCTAGGCAGCAGAAAGAAGCAGGCAACAAGTGACAACACCCGTAGATATACTGCAGCGAAGTAAATCTGGCTTCAAGGGAGCTTCAAAAGCAACACAACAGGAACAAGAAAATAAAGTAAGTCATGAACGAGAAAAATATGCCACCAGTGCATGAAACTGTCGTAACTGTGGAAGAAAACATTCTCCTCAGCAGTGTCCAGCCTATGAAAATAAGTGTTTGAAGTGTCTGAAATATAATCACTTTGCTGTTGTGTGTTGCAACCAAAAATACATACATGTGATTGGTACAAATGAAAGTGAAAGTTCTACAGAAGACAGAGGCGATATGCATTCATCTACATGGAATCACAATAAACCAGGGACCTGAAGGTGTTAAAGAAGTTGATCTGATAGGAACAAGTACAGTAAACCCTCGTTTTATCGGACCTCCATTCAGCGGACTTCGTATTTAACGGACAAAATCTGGCTATACAAAATTATTCCACCAAAACCAGCATCCAGTAGCATTTCCATCTGCTAGCATGTCACCAGATGAACAGAACTACTCACAGTCAGAAAAGGAAACGAGGTTCATAGAATACTGTCTACAAAATTTCACAACCATGTGTATGATTACAAGGCAAGTGTGATGGCAGATCACAAACCGCTTGTAGCAATGATGAACAAGCCAATACAATAAATAGGATAATCGGTACTACGAAGACTACAACTGACGTTACTGAAGTACAAAATAGAAGTGAAGTATGTACCTGACAAGGTCTCAAATGTATGTTGCAGATCTGTTGTCTTGCTCGTAGCTTCCAGACTGTCGAGAAGACAATCCAGAAATGAATGAGCTAGTGTATGAACTGGTGCAGGACTTACCAATGTAAGATAGAGAAAATAATAATAATAATTAATAAAAGAAACTGTACATGATATAAAACTAGCAACTCTCAAAGAAATGTACCACAAAGATTGGCCTTAACACAAGAAACATGCTCCAGAATGCATCAGGTGGGCCTGGCCAATCAGAAATGACATGTGGAAAGCCAACTAGTGTTCTACAATGGATGACTTGGCCCGTGATGTCAGAACAGATTGCATGCTGGGAGAATTAGCTGTTTTTGCACATTCAATCATTCGTTTTTCATAAGGCTCAATGCATTAGCATGTTTGTTACATGATTTATACCAAACTGTGTAAAACATTGCTATATATTTAATGTGTTATAGTAGGGCTAACAACAGTTCTTTGAAGGGATACATAGTTTTTAGGGTTGTGCGAACATTCGTTATAATGAAACGATAACGAATAATCTGCACATTCATTTTCGGTTTCGGTAAGAAAATTATTTGGCGAAAGTCTAATGAAACAAAAATTCACGACTTTCACGAATACTAAAGTTGTTATCAAATGATCAGCTTTAAAATGTCTGCTGTAAACTTGTTTTTCAATTTCTGCTCAGCAGGAATATTTCAAAACTAGTCTTACACTGTTATACCACTAATGTTACAACACAATGTAGCTCCTAATGTGTCTCTCCGAGTTAAAATTATACACAATGAAACCATTAACACCATCATAAAACTCTCATTTAACATTCATTAAGGTCAAGCTCTCACAAAATTAGTTTTCATTTTCGTTTCGATTTCGTGAAATAAAGTGACATATTTTTCATATTCGTTTCGCTAAACAAAAAGCCACATTCGCACAACCCTAATAGTTTTATAGCATCTCGTGATTTAAAAATATAAATACGTAATCACATCGGAAAGTCTGTCACTTGGCTTTCATGCTCGCTGTATTTTATTTCTATCTGTTTTATTATGTGTTTATTAATTTAAACAAGTGTGCACAGTTTTTCGATGAATTGTTATATGCATTTCAAAACAGTGTATAGTGAAAATTACTTAATATCACAAGGTAATTTGTAGGCCTAGGACTACTTCTTGTAGCCTCGCATGGGAATAGGCTTACAAGTAAGTTTACCTATATTTTTTAACAAATTCCAGGATTTTAAAGAAACTATAGGTCCATTTATGAAACTAATACATAGTTTAGTTATGTTAGAATCACATATTTGTAGGAGTTAATGTACGCTTTTAATTTTACATTTCTGTCCTCTCAGACTATTACTGCAAGTCAATGGGCATGTAGGCCTACCTAGTGGTTTATGTTACCACTTGTGAGTAAATATAAAATAACATTCCAAAGTCACATACGAACATATTTAAATTGAGACGTTGTTGATAGAGTATACAATGTTGTGGTTTCGTGCTTTTCTTTTTTTTTTTTTTTTTTTTTTTGCCTCCTTGTTGAGGCAACTGTGAGACGAATTTGAGATTTGTTGCAGAACTAACCTAAGACAATTGGGGGAAAATTAATTTTTAAAATGAAAATAACTAGTGTAGTTTATTGATATTATGTTTGATTGGCTAGGTATTACAGTGTTTATGTACTGGTCGTATGTTCGTGTGGGTACATATATTTTTATAAGCCTAAAGTAAAATTTGGTTTCCATGATAAAGATAGGCCTAAGCTTTTTGTTAATTTCTCGGAAATGTGTGTTTTAACATATATCCATTAAAATTTCTCCAGAACGTTTAAGGAGTGTTTCAGTTCAATGAAATTAGTGCTGTCGATTATCAAATTATATAGGCTAGTTGGAGTTTTTCTTATATGTACTGTTAACCATGCTCACATATGCATGTAGGCCTACTTCGTTTTTCTGTAGCTTATACATGCCAACATTAATTGCCGGGTATTACATTTGTTTTAGGGAAGTGGTTAATATGTCAACAATTTGTTACAACATGAATTAATAATTCCTAAGTGTAGACTAATGAAGCAAGATTCTCGCTTTATGGAAACTTGCATTGTGATGGCCTGTCGGGATAAGATTCATTGCAAGCCTATTCATTTTTAGACAATGATTCTATTGATTTGTTGTGTTTATTACAGAAGACAATAACAACCAACCTTGGCCTACTGGAAATACTGCATGGTATAATAATTGTGTGTGTGTTCAACATAATAAATATGCAGCCAAATTATCTTCTCTTGTTAACAGTGACACAATTGATTTAGCTTCATCATGGTTTATTATTCAATATCATCCATGACATACATATTTTAAAAACGTCTGCGGTTGCAGTATTCTAAAAAAATGTAATTTTTTGACTCTGAGTGTATTAAAAGTTTTAATTAATGAAAAGAAACTCGTCAACCCATATAATCATATACATTTTCCGGTGCCGTTTGTGCAAAATCAGCTGTTACTACCCATGATTCAGTGCGCAAATGCTACTGGCCAAGCTGTCCTACAATGATCAACTTGTGGTACTAATTATTATCTGCATACGTTATTTAACAAAATACTTTTATATTAGGTTGTTAGACATTAAGCAGATTAAAATGATACCTAATACTATGAGACATCTACTGTAAAACTTATACAGTAATAATAACTTAAAATACTCATCACAGGTACATACTTGTTTCTTATATTAACTAAAACATTTAAATTCATTACTGCAATCAGTTTAAATTAGGTAGTTAATAAACAACTTATCATCAAATGTGTGTGTCCTTGAGTCACATAGTAACAGTAGCAATGACACAGTGGTGTGCCACACGAATCTCTGGGAGACACCCATATAAAGATAAAGGAGCGTATAATTTTGAAACAATATACCGGTAGTAATGATTATAACACATTTGCTTTCAATTATTTGAAGAGAACTGTGCCTCTTACTGATGACAAAGTTCACATTTATTGTATAAATGATGTAAATAACTTTAGCATGTGTATATTAACTACTAAACTGGTATACACAATTGCAAAATCTCTGTATACTGTATTTCTTTTTGTACAGTGCTACATAAACTTTACCATTCAGATATAAAATAAGCAACACAGACATTCCAAGTGCAATGTTGTAGTTTTAATCGCAAATACACAAGTTGCAGCAAATCAAACAAAATGTTACACATACTTTGAAATAGTTTCAAATAAATTGAAACAAAGTTAATCAAAAGCACTGTAGCACAGCGTGCAACAATTACCTTCGGTAGACGCGACCTGCGCAGGGCATCCACAATATTGTTGCGCAGGTTCTCAATGCTATCCACACTTAACCTCATAACAAAATCATCTCCGACACCGACAGAGAAGGTGAACTGCTCTGTGATTCTCGCAGCCTCCCTTGTTAGCACAGCAGCTGCCACATAACACATTAACCATTGTCTTTGGGTCACACACAACTACACAAAATAACTTATGTACATAAGAACAATAATTTGTAATCAAATATTCTTGGTTCTTTAAAAACTTATGCATATTAAGTTTTTCTGTTATCAGCTGCAACATTAATGGAAAAAAGTATTGTGCTGTGATGGTAGGATGTTTATGGCTGCACAGGAGGTAAATAGTTTACACTAGTACAACAGAAGTTTACTCACAGGAATGCACCATGTACATGAGGATATACTATTATCTAGTAATCATGGTGCTAGTAATACGTAAGGAAATCAATAGTTTAGTTAAGAAGAAGACAGGTAGAAAATAAAAAGTTACAAGTAGCAGATAAGTTATCCTAAAGTGAAAACTGTAAGTTACTTGGCATTGGTATAGAAAATTCTTTGTTGAGAGTTTTTATCTTGGGCACTGCCTACTATGCTCATTCTGTAACCAAGAAAATACTTTTTTTTAAATATGTTTTCATATTGGTTCCATAAATCTGTTAAATCTTAGAACACAAATGAAAATATTGTACCAATTCTGTAAGAAATTGTATTCACATTATAGTGCTATGTGAGACTGCAGCTAACAATACTAACCCTTCAGACTCGACTGACATTTTGCAGGATAGCATTTTAGCAAAAATAAGAACAACTTTGTGGTACAAACTGGTTGTTAAACAAACAAACAACCTGTGTTTTGCCTCCTAGTCATTGTAAAATATGACACAGAAGTGCTGCTACTTATGTCTTGTGGCATCACTCATAGTTGCAAGTTGATGACCACTATTCAACCTTTATACAAATGTGCCCATCATTTCAAATGTTGCCCAAGCATGTAACATGATGCTATGTATGATACCAAAGACCTAGTCTCACTTTGACTGTCTTCTACATTACGACACTTTCTTAGTAATACAAATTCTGGTAATGTCATTCAGACATTGTATGTTGACCATAACATACATCAAAAAGCAACTCAAAGAATTTGAACATTATTTTGTAAACATTAAGTGAAAGTTTTGCACAGATGCTGCACAAGGTTGTGTGTTAAGGGCACGTATCCCTCTCAATGAACAAAATTATTAAAATAAGGAATACATGCATGGACAGATAGGTATCTATATAGTTGTAAAGTCTTTCAACAATTTTTGGGTCTATAATCTTCTCCTAAATCTACTATGGTCCACCCTTCTGTCACCATGATATTTGTGCTGAACAAACAGAACTACAGAAAACAGTCCTAACAATGTCAAATCTGACTGTGTGTAATAGTGTTCTGTATCTTGGCTCAAAACCTACAACACTGTTTTGTGGTGTGTGCAAAACGTTAATACCACAACAGCTGCAGGACCTCGACCAAACTCGCTAACATACGCACTGGCAAAACAGGCAGGCACCAATGTTCCCTGGCTGCTACAGTGATGAGTGAGCCAAGTCACTGCATTAAGGCCCCTGCGCTTCCTTGTCAACAGCCGTTTTGCGTCAAACCAGAGGAGAATGTTATGACATGCTGGACATGTCACCAAACCGCCCATCCGTGCTGCCTACCATTGCTGCAGTGACAACACTACACCTATGCCATGTTTTCCCAGCTGCTGACCTTGCATATTGCGGGGTACAGCAACTCTCAATAACCAGTCAGTTACCTCTGTAACACCTTCTGGGCACTTCATTACTGTCACACGACCACCAGTAACCACCGTGAATGTGATCCAGTACCTACAGGCACCACAATAGTATATACAACCACAAGTAACACAGTATGTGTCCCAGCCAGTACCACCAAAGATGTCGCCAGCCTACAGTGAACTGCCGATCCTAGCACATTTTCAAGTGCTGCCAATATTTTCTGCTGTCGACCATGAGGATCTGAAAGAGTAGATCAAAGACTGCACATATTGATTACAGTGCTATGGTGTTCGCCCAGCTGAGTGGCCGCAATGCATTGATGACCAATTACAAAGTATGGCGAAAGTGTAAGGTGGCAAGAAGTGTGACTACAGAATAACGTGGGAAGAATTTGAGTCCCCTTTCATTTGAAAATTCATTGATGCCTATCATTCACTACAAGTGCAAAGTAAACTCATGCTTGAGGCTCAGTGTTTAAGAGAGTCGCTTACTGCTTTTCTCACCCAAAAAGTGCATACAGTGCAGCATTTCCAACTGACCGTGCCGGAGAGTGAAATGTAGCTTGTGGCCACAGAGATAGCGCTGCCACAGTTCAGACAGGCCAGCTTACCCCTATTCGCTAGCGGGCTAGACGAGTTCCCTTAGGCTGCTTGGTTATGCTAACCAGTCTCACATGAAAATACTGATCACAGACAACTAGCCCAACAATGGAGTTTGCCGAAGAAAGGTAGGAGGTTTTTTCTGAGTGCTTTGAGACAGCAGGATGTTCATGATGTACTGCACAGTGACAGTTGAGCACTTGATTTCTGTGAGCCACCATTTAACCCATGTCATTTCTGCCCCAGAGCACAGATATTCCATTGGAGCACGGACAGCCCATGCCGACCTTTGGGACCTCGTGGCGCCATGCACAACAAATGCCTAAGCTCCAAAAACGAGTAAGTAGGGCACAGGAGCTAGACATTTCCGTTGCCCTGGTACCAGACAATACAAACTTGACACCACAGCAAGCATTCCTAAATAGCATAACCAGTTCACGGTACCCATGTCAATAACATTCCATACTGATGCATCCCACAATTTTTGTCATCCACGTTTCATTAAGAACAGTGTCATTATGCCACGCAATCAAACCATCCAACTTGCCATAACTAACCAGGAGTGCTAAACCTTCGGTATAAGACATTACAGTGATCATACATCAGTTCGAAACAGCGACAACACTAATCGTTTCAAGAGAATTTAGTGAAGAAGTGATACTCGGCCTGCTGTGGCTCACCGAGCAGAGCACCATTGTTGAGCCTGCCATATTCACTTCGGTCTCACTGAGCGACGTACCACATACGTTCTGCACCTGCACACACCAAACGTTGTCCCATCAGTCTAGTTGAGGGACGTGGACAGTGACATACCTCCGCTGTTCAGGGATGTTGGACAAGTGAAGCCAGATATTTACCTCGAGTGACCAACTTTGCAGCAACATTCTTGCCGAGCATGCCATCGAGCTCAAACGGCGCTGCAGGTATTTGCCATATCAAGCATGCACCATAAAAGAACAGGAGTAACGTGAGACGTGTGGGAGTACGTTAGGAAGGGTGTGGCATGCAACTGCTCAAGTCGCATTGGACTGATGGCGTTTAGCAACAACAACTGTGTGTGCTGACAGAGCCATCCGAGACAGTCATGCTGGACCTCATGGGGCCCTACTCCAGAGCCACGAACCACTAGAAGTTTGTGCTGTTCGTGATAGACCTGTTCTCCCGCTGGATGGAGGCCTACACATTTCCAGTGCACGCCTGCTGCCATCATCAAAGTCCTCAATGCAGAGTTATACCCAAGCACCTGCTCACAGACAACAGAATTCAGTTCGTGGGCCGGAAGTGACGTGATGCTCGTACTAAGTGGGGAGTTAATCACTGGAAAACTGCTGTCTACTACTCCATGCTATCCCCACAGAGACCTAACTGCATCTTAGGGTCTGGGAGAATCAACGGAGCTGGCCACACCAACTGACCGCACCTCCTCATGCTGTTCGGACAAGTGAACGCCATCACAGGGAAATCACTTGCTGTCATCTACCTGGGGCACAACCTGCCAATGCGGGGAGATCTTCAGTGCCGCCACGCAGAAGGTCCTGATGTGCAGGCTGACCAGGTTGAATGACCTGAGCGACGAGCAGCTGAGAGGTGCAAAGTGCGATAACACCAGCATCAGTATATCAAACAGTGACCGCCGAAGAACCTACGACCAGATCAGGAGGTGTTAGTGCGGGCACATCCCCAATCAGCAGTCAAGGCTGACTTTTGTGTCTGATTCTCTGCGAACTGGACTTGGAGGCACACAATCATCCACCACATCAGCCACACCAGGTCCGCATCAGCCTATGCCAACGTGTCGTGATCCATCGGGATGCCATTCAACTAGCTGATTGTGACGGTGTCTTGATGCATCTGCCTGGTGAGGAGCCTGCACATGAATCAGATGCATTGGCTACCCACGACAAGAATGAAGAGTATGCCTTGAGGGGTCTGTTTAGCACACTGACACCAAACCTTCTGACTCTCTGGCCTCCCGAATCAAAGCAGCCAACCTGTGAGCCCCCTTACTCTCCTACACCGGAGATGCTCTTTCCTAGCCACAGCCAAAATCTGCTGCTTCAGCTGCATGCGCCTTTACGCCTGACGTCATGATGCCTGTTTCAGTCATTGCCCCCCAATGATACCCAACACCCGACACAAGGGCCTACTGTGGAGGTGACACCGGCTGAGGAACCGACACCAGAAAAGAGTTAGTAACTACCCAACACACTACCAGCAGCTACGGGATGCATGCCCTCACCACCCTTCCTCAGATTCCCACAGTACACCTAGAGCCAGTCACAAACACAAGATGCCCAGACAGTTAGACTTCCGCTCACCTTGTCCCTTGCCCACCTTGGATCCACTCAGAGAGTGCAATTCCAGCCGCTCTACGCTGTCCCAGGCAGAAGTTACAATTGCAGCAACAACTGCAGAAGAGAGGTTCAACTTTTCCGCTACACCCGCGCACCACTGTGTGCCTGCATGACTTGTGCAGATGTTCCTGCATCCCAGCGCCCAAGTCATTGCATCGCGTAGGAATTGATGGAGCACAGCAGCATGCAGGCGTGAGGACGCGGAGCTACCATTTCAAACCTTGCAGCCCTAGTGACTGCTGCGCCTATGCTTCTGACCTGCGAGACAGTGTGCCGTGTGCTGGCAACCTCAGAGAGACGAGGGCATTTAACACGTTCCAGACATGGCCTCCCTCCGCCTCATCACTCATCTACTGCACTACCGAATACTTCCAAGAAAACCCTCTTGCCACCCAATGCTGAAGTGGGATGGAAGCAATGTGTGCCAGTGTTAATTTTGCATAATTACTGTGTGGTGTTTTCAGTGTTTTTATATTGCTTAAATCGTACATGTGTATGTTTTCGAATGTTTATTTATTCAGTGTATGTACGTCATTTTAAACACACTGCTACACAAGTGGAACAAATATGGCAGTGTCAAGTTGTATTTCCATTTAAATATTTGAATGGTTTCGTTATATAAACATTTCAGATATCTTTTTCATATTTTTTTAATGTTTTATTTTTAACTGCCATTCTTTACTTGTGCAACATGTTTTACCAATTACGTCATATGCATACTCTTCCAGTAGTTGATGAAATTACTCTGGGAACATATTTCTCATACATGTTTTTCATAAGTAAAATTGTTTAAATAATGTTTCTACTATTTTTTACAGTTCTAATTTTACTTCTGTAACATTTGTAACTTTTATTACAGTGCTACTGTGTGTGATCTACTTTGTGTAACACGAGGCTAACCTTCTGCCTTCTTGGGCTTAGCTTAGTTACTGTAGCCAGTTGAGTACATAGCATATATGAAGCAGGACGTCTATCCACACCGAGCACTTCACCGTTTTTGTACGCTTCATTTTTAAGCTTCAATAGTGTAGTTCTAACTTTTCTGAAACCATGTTGCTTTTGCTATTGAATCGCGAGTAAATCACATAAACAGCCCTCAATATTTTCCTTCAACAGCTACTCACCCCATCCATAGTGACGTATCACCTCATTAAGTCAAGTGTGTGTGCATTGTGATGTGGAGACTGACCATCCCAGGTTTCCGAAGACTATCTGGAGGGCACAAGAACCACTGGTACATCTGCCTCTTTGGTCGTCGGCCTACCTACTGACTCTGGGATTCATCAGCTTCATCAGAAGGAGTTTCTTCCGTGGCTATCCGCAGCACTCTCTTCCTACCATCCATCTTCGCTCTGCTCTCACTGCTAGCTGGCTATTTTTTTCCATTATACATACGACCTTATTTTCTACCTGGTGCATCCACTGCACCACTCTATGTATTTTGACTATTATTTTCCCATTACTTAGCACACTTATTACGTCAATTAAAGGAGGATACTAGAAAAAAAGTGATGCAAAAATTTATGTTGTGTGAAACCATACAAATTAAAAAAATTTACATTCTTTTGAAATTTCAGTATTTAGAATAATCTTCAATATCGCAACTCTATTGTGATCAAGAAAGTTGATCTCTGGTTATGTACTTTCCCACATTACACGGGATTGATTGATGACTTCATCAACTGTTGTGATGATGTGTGAAAGAGTAGTGTAACACAGGGCTTGGCGCCAAGACTGGACAACAATGTTAAACCCAGCACAACAGGCTAAGATGGTGTCACATGGAACATCTATGTTGAGATGTTACAATGTGTATTGTGCAATAGCTTTTTCAGTACTTAAAAAATGATGGTATAATGTGCTCATACTATATACACTTCATACATGCCTGCTGTACATTATGTGGCATATCTGTACATATCTTGTCATACTGGATACTATGTAATCTCCTGACTGATCTTCCAAGGGGCTGCAGTTGGTGCAGTGGCTAGAGCACTCTTCTCCCACCAAGATGATCATTGTTAGACTCCTGGCAAGGTTTAGTCCCAGATTTTTTGTATATGAGAACCAAGGCGACAGTTGCAGTTGGCTGGCAGTTTTTCTCGGGGTACTTCCATTTCCCCTACCCTTCACATTCCATCCCTTCTCCACTGCAGGGCTACAATTCATATAATGTTTCAGGGAGTGGCAGGTATCTAAGGACTCCCAGTCTGATAGTGAAAATCTTCTGTTGGGTACGATGCCTTGCCCTAGAGTACCCTCGTCATACAATTTTGACTCATACATGCCTGCTGTACATTATGTAGCATATCTGTACATATCTTGTCATACTGGATACTATGTAATCTCCTGACTGATCTTCCAAGGGGCTGCAGTTGGTGCAGTGGCTAGAGCACTCTTCTCCCGCCAAGATGATCATTGTTAGACTCCTGGCAAGGTTTAGTCCCAGATTTTTTGTATATGAGAACCAAGGCGACAGTTGCAATTGGCTGGCAGTTTTTCTCGGGGTACTTCCATTTCCCCTACCCTTCACATTCCATCCCTTCTCCATTGCAGGGCTACAATTCATGTAATGTTTCAGGGAGTGGCAAGTACCTAAGGACTCCCAGTCTGATAGTGAAAATCTTCTGTTGGGTACGATGCCTTGCCCTAGAGTACCCTCGTCATACAATTTTGACTACGTATTGATTTTTAAGTGAGTTTAGCCAGTTTGTTTTATTGTTATGTTTATTTTTACAATTTGTCCTAATTTTTTTGAGAAAAACAAGCAGAAAGCTCTTTGTACAGGTATTCTCGATAAGACTTGCTGCCATGGGATTCTGTACAAAAAGAGATGACTTACAGACAATCATTTATTACATCTGCATGTACGCTGAGTAAGAATTTTTGCATACAATGTGGCAATACCATTACAGAATGAATAAATGCAAAACTTTATGAAAGGTACTGGTTTGTTGTGCTGCTTGTTTAGAAAGGTAGTATTATAGTAACTTGCACTTGAAACTACAGGAGCTTATATTACCTGGAGGTGACATGGCATACACCTTTACTTCAGGATACTTTGGCCGGAGCAGCAAGGCCAGTAGCACCCCAATGCCTGCTCCCAGACTGTGGCCTGCAATAGAATGCAGGATTCACTTAAGTCATGTGACATTGCATAGCACACAAACTAAATACTATTTAACAACATTAAAGTATTATTTGTTCCTAGATATATTTTAAAGGAACATTTGCAAAAAAAATTAGAAGAATACTTGTGAAATCAACACAGTCATTAGACATAGGCTAACCATACATCCTATTTTGAATGAAACGGTTTCAATGTAAAGTGTGTCTGAAATCCATCCAATTTGTTCCATCCAATTTGTTCTTTCTTACCAATTTTTATGACTGCAGGGTTTTGCTATTACTACGTAGGTCTGTGTAGTTCCAATATGAGGTATTATGTGTATTAGTGTGGCAGGCTCTTTTCAATCTTTGCTCTTTTCACGTTCTTTCACGCTCCTTTGCGTTTGTTTCACCGTAAATATTTTTTAATATGTCGTTTAAGAACTGCTCTTTCTGCTTCTGTTCGCCGAGGTAGAGCAGGAAAAAGAGCAGAAAGAACAAGAGAGAAAAAAAAAGGCCTCTAAAATCAAAATTATGAAGATGAAAAGCAGAATGGAGTGTTTTTAATTTTAGGCAATAGTTTTGTACACACAATAGTATTATGAAGATGCTTGAGCATCCTGTCTGAAATGAAGAGGGCCAATTTGTTATTAATTTCATCCATAAAAGTAAGTAGATAATGAAGTAACCTAAATAAATTTGTGCACGTAAAAAATTAGTAGTAACTGTTAAGTTTGCGTCAATTTAAAAATTCGTTGTTGCGATTTTACTGGTACTAATTACTCATATTTGCTTTATATGGAATACAAAATAGCATCACTTTACATAACCCCAAACTGCTAAAATGCCTCTATTTTAAGAAACCAACCGCTTCATTCTCTGATGTGGTTAATTAATCTATGACACAAACCTAAATAACACATACGTATTTTGAGTCAGGCCAGACACCCATGGTTCACAACCTAACCCTTCTGCTGGCAGCGCATCCACACAGGTGTGCAACATAATCACAAACAATCCCTAAACTGACAGTGTGGGAAATAAATCCAACTAAATACAGTAACTTACTGGCTTTTTAACCACAACCATTTTTATTACACGTAACAGTAGTTACAATTAACAATAACATACATTATAAATATTTTTCAATAAGAATGGTGTGTTAGAAAACATAAGTTTATACATCATATCATTAAACAGTGGGATGTTGTAAAACTAAAGATTAGTTATAGGTAGTTTTGTGAAACAAAAATTTCATGAAAGATACACTCTTTCTGTATTTAATACAAAAGCAGCTTAAGATATAAACTGGTGTGGTGCTGTACAGATTTTAATTTATGTTTTTTGGAAATCAAAAACAGCTGAATAACAGGTTTAGTATGAGCAAATAACAAGAACAAATTATCATAAACATTAAAAGTACTTGCTTTAAAATAAATACATTTACAACAAACAATTAAAAAGAATTTTGTTATCATTAAGATAAATGAAAAATGTAAATAACAGCTTTGTTCAGGAATTCATACAGATATTGGGCAGAACACTGTTCAAATTATTTTGTCAGTAATAGTCACTGCAAACTGCACAATCCACATACAGAAAATTATATGATAACACTAATACATTCACTTAAATAAAATAAACATGAATAATGTGTCATGAATGTTACAGTTGTTATATTGAATTACTTTTAATATTTTTCTGTTCCTTCACTACACACAAATATGTGTTCATGGCTTTAAATGAAAAAACCCTTGGGCATCCCATGTTTTAAATGCTGGTAACATCCGAGTTTGAAAAAAAATTTGGCAGTTTTAAGCAATCTCAATGTAAAATCAATGAATAGTAGTGAACTGTGAATTGATTAAACATACAGTATTTAGAAAATGATAAGTTTAACAGAAATATATATATCTGTCAAACTCTGCCTATGTTTATTGGACTACAGCAACTAAAGGGTAAAAAGTATCTATTGCTGTTTCAACAAAATAATATATCTCTATAGAGGAAGAAGGAAAACAACCTTGATGCTGCTGACTGAAGGTAAAATCCAGTACATTTTATGCCAACATGTGGTAAAACAAGTATAGGAAGCAACTGTCGTAGCATACTGTATGAGAGTGCAAGTCATGTGCATCGCATGATAGGACAAATTAAGTAAAAATGTTAGACCATAACAGTTTATGTATGGCGCATTAATTAAATTGAAGTTGCAATAGGAATGTCGGCGAACAAAAAATTATACCGTATTTACTCGCGTATAGGCCCCCCAATTTTTCCAAAATTTTGGACCCAAAAAAGGGGGGGGGCCTATACGTGAATTTTTTGTGATTTTTTTTAATATAGGTTTTTTTAAGGTGTGGAAAACTAAGATTTAGTAATGCACAGTGAACTACCGCCAGGACTTATTTAAACGCCACTATTCCATTGAAATTCAATAGATGATGCCAGTCGCGCGTTTGCCCAAAACC
>PNEQ01088053.1:0-19931 GCA_003012365.1 Medauroidea extradentata | reverse complement strand
AAATACAATAGTTTTCCACATAAAACGTTTTAAGTGTACTATACAATTTTTTCTCAAATGAATGTATCAATGAAAGATTTCTCAAGAACAACACAGTATTCGTGATTATAGTTCTGCAAAATACTGTCGAATATAAGCCCTGATATTTTTACTGTAGCAACCTTTACATCCATGCAAAACCTACGCAGAAGAATAAACGGGAGTACAACATACAGGTACTACAAGCAGGTTAGGTTATGATACACTAGTCAAATTATTTGACTTGGCAATGTAGGCTTACGACATTATACACTCATACATGTACTGAAACAATTTAACAGTTTTTATACCTCAACTGCATGCGATTTATCCTTTATATTTGCATCAACACGTCATCAAACACAACGTTTTTTAGGGCTGTGTACCATGAATCGTACACGGCTCGACGCGAGGCGTTTTCACCCTTTTAAATCAGTTTTCTTTCGTTGCCGAAGAATTTTTTTTTATTTATTTATTCCACTACAGTACACAGTTTTACAATGCTTCCACCTGCCATTTTCACAAACTGTAAGTCCGTATAACGTATAAATCTAACGACTTCAATAACACTATAGACCGCCATTACTCGCTACTTCACTTGAACGAAACTGTGACGTATGTATTTAACCTCCAGCCAACTACATAACCACTGCTTCATCTGCCTGTTACGATAGCCACAGGTTAAAGTGTCAGTCACATGTTAGCCAGAGGTGGCAAAACCAAATTTTCGATTTAACCTCGAGCTAAGACTGACTTGAAGTTTAGCCGAAGGTGGTAAAACCGGCCCTAAAAGTAATATAATTTTTACAAACTACTTTAAAGTGTTATTCAAATTATATAAGTTGTTTTAATTTTTAGATATATACAAAAATAACTGCATAAACTAACATATGTTTCATTAATTCAAGCGAAATCGTCTTTGAAATTGTAACACTGCATACCAGTCGGTGGAACTACGTATGCTCCAGTGAAACCCCAAGGGAGGGAATCAACACAAATTAGGATGAAACTTTAGTTGCAGATCAAACATTTAGAGATTTAAATGAGAAATTTGGTCTTTTGAATTTATTAATGGCTGTGATGTATCCCATCACCGTTGTTTTCTCTTTGGCCTTAAAATCAATAGAAATACAATAATCATAAATGACAATAAATAGCGTGGCTAGAACACTCCAATATTTGTAATAACTCTTGAACATTAGATGCTAAATAAGTGAATTACTGATGACTCAACTTTAACTCCCACTATTAAAAGTACTACAATAGCTTCCTATAGCCAAAGTAAAAAAAAAAAAAAAAAATGCTGTAACCCAAGCATTACGTCACATGACTTACTGTTGCCCAACTTTAAAAATACATGTTAACCAGCTGTTTGTATCACATGGCTTACTGTAGTCCAAGTTTAAATTCATATGAAACAGCTGTTGCTCAAACATTTACGTAACGAAGCTTGCTGAAGCCCAAGTTTAAATTCATATGAAACAGCTGTTGCTCAAAATTTTCATAAGAAAGCTTGCTGTAGCCCAAGTTAAAAAATACAAGACATTAATTACGGCTTCAGAAATGTGATAATAGCGACAAGATAATTTATGAATAATAGACTTCTCATAGATTTAATTTCCCAAATTCTCCTTAGTAAGAAAACCTACATAACATAGCCTTAATACTTAACTTAAAACCAGCATAAATACAAGTTCAAAGCTTCGCCATCCTATATTATTGCCTATTCTTATTCTGGATACTAACCTGATCTTCGCCAGTCCGCCGCAAGCATTTATAGCGAGTCTTCCACCCCTACATTTCCCGGTCAGCCAATAGGAATCCAGGAAGATAACAGGTTTCTAGATGCTTCTTGGAGAGGTTAGGCAAGAAACGAAAGGTGGCGCTTGCTGGTGGCAAACGGAGATACTACAATCCAGGTTGGTAGAAGAAGCGATGACGTCGACTGTCACCAACCACATAGCTTGGCACGGTTCAAACTTCGCCGATCCTCAGGCGTCATCGGCAGTAGAATAGATGGCGCTGCAAACATCCGCCAGCCATCTCCAATCCTGGTCATCGTCCACTGACGCCACTGGTAGCCAATCGTAGCAGTGTCGACCACAGCCGAGCACCACAGTGTTGACAGGGCTCATATGAGACATACATCACGTCATTCGTCGCCGCATTCGCCACCTTTGACCGCTGCTCACATACCATCAGGTGGGTGAAACTTATACCTCAGCTAGGCAGACAGGCAGTGTAGCGTGCTACGCTACAGTGATTATGTGAATGTGTCAAGACTCGGTCTCTGAAGCGCTTAGGGGGAGGAAGTACTAGTGAGCGTCACTAATTGTATGGACTATGAGGCGGCTGGAGGATTATCGATCGCGCACAGGCTTGCACGCAGGTGGAGGGGGAGTAGCTTGGCCTTGTGGGTAGGAGAGTCAGAGGAGGGGAAGACAGAGAGAGAGGGAGAGAGACGGGTGTGTGCCGTGGAGAGCGATGGTGCTGTTTTCGCTCGGAGCTGCGAGCCGCGAAAAAAAAGCCGGTCGGCTGGTGAACGCTGTGGACTTCTGGACTTTGCGATTGAGACAGATGATCGCGCTGCTACTTAAGTAGAGTAGACAGTCATTCGAGAGTCAATGTACAGTAATACTTAGCGAACGGGTATGTTCGCGGTAAAAGTTTGTTCTGGGCATTTGACTTTAAGCTGTGTGCTGGCGGACTTTGCAATTCCGATGCGAATGAATTTACCGCATTACTACTTGTGATGCCTTTGTGCGATTCAGTAACGGTCTATTGGAAATGGCGAATGAGGACAAAGGTTGCTGTGCCTTATACATTTGTTTAAATTTCCAGGCTTAAGGACTGAATGGTTTGTTTCCTGTATGTTTTACGTGAAATTTTCTAAAAGTGCTTTGCGAGTGAGCGGCGATCTTGATTAGTGCTACTAGAGGAAGCTTATACCGCATTTCACGGCGTATTTAACATCTTTGTGGGCGTGCTATTTAGTCACTGAGTGTGGTGACATATCGTCAGGAGCTACTGGGACTCGTTCTTCCGCTTCGTCAGGTACCAGTGTCAACTGATTCAGGTAACCCGAGAGATTTTCATTTTAGTAGTATTATGTGGCTGATACAAACGGTAATTTGCTTAGACTTGCCGAGCTGAGGAACTCCGTTTTTGTGGAATACCGAACGATGCGACTAATTGCGTGATCCTCCAGGTGTTGTCAATCATTTGTTTAGTCAGACTGAAAATAATTATGGTGTTGTAAGCAGAGTATTGTAACCACTTATATGTTTCCATATATATGGATATATGTATCCAATCGGAAAAATTGTAGAGAAGCCTTGCAAGTAAATATCATATTGTTTAACATGCCCATTGCTTTGGCTGACCTTCTGTATACTGTGTCAGTTGGGTTTTAGAGTGATGCAAAATTTACGACTGAAACATCATATGTAAATACTATTAAAAGGAGGGGGGATATTGGATTGAGTTTATTGGAATTTAATTGCGTGGTTGTAATTTCTCTGTATTGAGCCACTTAAGTAAAATGCTTTATGTAAGAGAGGCGCAGAGTTGTTATTTCAGTATATCCCCCTGGATAGGTACATTAATAGTGTTGTTATTAATTTTTTTGCTTGTTTCTTCCTAAAGTAATTTGTCCCTAAACTAGTTAATTTTTGTCGTAACCTTACTGAGAGGCTAGAAGGGCCTAAGGTTACTACAGCAGGAACAACACTCGAACATCCAGACCATGTAAGAGCGATAAATAAGTTTCGGGGATACATAAATAGTACGAGACGTCTGTCTCACCAAGATGATTGAATTTTGGTACTCTATACATATGTTCAAAAAGTTTGATAGTATGTTTTGGTCGATCCGAGTACAAGAGGCTGGAGGCTGCAACTCAGTGGCTCACCACCGCCATCTTGGATTATGTCATTTTTTTAGCGTTTTTCCCTCAAAATTTATCGTTTTTCCCTAAAAATTTCTCGAATTTCCCTCAACATTTCCCCGGAAAATTTAAAAAATACTCAAAATTACACTGTTGCTCAATCATGCTGAAGTGGGCTGAATTTCTGAGCAATAAATAGCCTGAATGAGCAGTTTTTTTCGTAGAAAAATTATGGTTTTTTACTATCTAGGATTCGAGAGGCTTGCAGGTAGGGAGCTGCGACAGACATCTTGGGTTACATCGTCACCGCCATCTTGGATTTCTATTTTATCCTGCTTTCTCACTCCACCAGCTCCTAGAATATTCTACTAATGCTCTGCCATTCCATCTTCTCGACTCCAGAGTCCTATCCTTCCATGGGGAATCGGACATGACCTGTACTTCTCATGCTCTGTCGTTCTGCTAGTCTTCCTGCTCTATAATTCCATTTATTCTCTGCTATTTCACATCTCCACTATTATTCGTCATATATTTAATCATTTCATCTTTACTCTATATTTCGCCTCTACACTATCGTTACCTGTTTGCTCCATCATTCCATCATTGTTATATCCTTCCAGCTCTGATCTGTCATTCCACCACTACTCTGTTCAAACTGCCACTACTCTATTACTCTACCACGTGTGTATAGTAAAGGACTAGGACCACACTTCCCAATCTAACCCTGTATCACGATGCATAACATTTACTGACGAAACACAATACCTAGCATGATTCGACCTCATCACGACCTAGCCTGGCTCGACCTAACCTGACTGGGCCCCTGCCATGACCTGTACAGACTTGTTCAACCTCTACAATCTAGTACAAATTCACCGCGACCAGGCCGAACTCCAACGAAACCTGACTATAAAATACAATAAGGACATCTAACACACATTCATATTATTTCCTCGATTTGTAAATACTTCTGAAACCATTAATTTAGAAAACATAGTCTCAGAAGCGAACCATGTTCCAGATCCTCACTTACAGCACTTTGACTGATTTAGTATAGCTAACAGACTTTATCTTTCGACCCTTCTGGAATACAGTTTTGATTTTTTTACCATCCACCGTAATCTACAGTTTTAATATATCCTTGATTTGTCCTACCACTACAACATTTATTATGTTCCAAACACTACCAGTGTCAAAGTTAATCAGCCTCTCAGACCTCTTTCGTTTTCATAGACTTCATCCGAATGCACTAAACATACCAACCCATTAGTAACATTCACATCAAATTTTCCCAGTAAAACCATGTCAAGCATACAAAAACCTTACACTATAGCACCAGCAGAATAAAAAAAAAAACGTTCTTAACCTAGTCATCTCAATCCTCCTTCTCCTCCTTACAACACACCTCCCTCACTCTTCCCTCAACTTCTCCGTGAACTTTCAGCTAATTCACTTTGCAAACATATAACATTTATTTAGTGCTTTGCTTGTTTAAGTCAGCCGATCATGTTTTACACTTCTAATACGTTATGTATGTTTCTTCTTGTTTTGTGCATTTGAAATTATATATTTACTAAAATGAAATCCAAACGAAATACATGTATACAGTATTTCATTTTCATTAACACATACAGTAATATTTCTCACAATGAAAATGTAAAACCATTGCATTAGCTACACATTCAGTAAAAATGTATGGATAAAAACACTCAACAATACCGTTTTCAAGTTCTCATCTCAGCTTACTGGTTAACCACCTTTAATAGCAGGATTTGTTCGTAGTTTGTTCACATAGTTTTGCAAATAACATCCAGGTTTACAAATTAAGTTGCAGTTGTTTAAATTATAGTTTCATCAAGACAAGGTATTTATTTATTAAGCGGTCTGAAAACGTTTGTTCTCAGTTCCAGAAGGCTCACCGAATCTAGGGTCCAGCCCGATCCTTTCAAAACCATTTCTTCTTCCTCTTCACGTATATTCTGCATACTTTTCTCAACAGTGCTCTCGATTTCATGAACATCATAAACAGGAACATTCCGTGTCATAAATGATTTTGCGCTGTATTCGTCATGTGGTTCTGGCTTTGTGTAACTGCAATCTAACCACATATTATACTTTATGACACCATGTTTTTCCACTTCGTCTGTAAGTTGGTGTATAATATTTTCTTTCATACTTTCCAGGAATGAGCAAACATCTTTTAAAGTACTTGACAAATTCGGGCATACATAATCTTTTAGACTACATTTGAAGGCAGATTGCTTCAGAAAAAATCCATTTACATTAGGATTTATCTCACCAATTACAGACTTTGATTGCGATATATGGCCAGGTGACGAGGTCGTAGGTGTTACAGACGAGGTACTATTCCATTCAGCTTGAGAGCATTTCTTCATATCGAATTCAGAAGGTGAAGGGTGAATCTGTTGATCTACAACAGAGTTTCCTATGGTTCTTTAATTTATCAATGCTAGTGTACTGTCGGTGGCACTCATCACAATAGTAAACTCTACGGATGGTACTCCTCACATTTATTTTTCTCGTGCCTTCTCCATCATGAGCGTATGCAAATGTCTTGTTGCAGTAGTTGCAAGGATGCATTACCAGAGAGCTGTATTTGTCGATGAACCTTCGCACTTCTTCAGTACTTGCAGCAGATGGCGCTTTACAGGCAATGTAGGAAGGCCTTTACGTATTTTGAGATGCCTTTTCAAGTAACGACGCGTCCAAACAGAGATTTACACTTTTGACATATAAACATAACATTCTCTGCATTCTGATAACATCCAGCTTCATTCTGTCGAGCATTGTAGTTTTTAGCGAATGTTTTCTTACAGTAATAGCATCAATAACTAACAGCAGCGAGATCCAGCTTCAACACACTACACGTTCTGCTCAGCCGATGTGTACTCTTCAAAGACTGAGGAGCAACTGAGCATTTTGAATCCGGCTGTAGCTATAAGTACTTACCAGTAGCATGTTTACCACACGCTCCTCAATCAGCTCCTCACACAACTACACACACTCCTCACATAACTATGCATGTCCCTCATCCCACACAAGACTCTGCATGCTACACATGCTCCACAACCATCTCCTCACACAAATATACACTCTCCACACAAGACTAGGCACTCTCCACATATGTCTCAGAACCCATTTACTTATGCTGTACATGACTCCACACACTCTCCACACACTCTCCACACACTCCACACACATCTCCTCATGCTCCTCACATGTCTCCACAATCTGCTCCACCTCTATGCATGCTTCACACTATACATCCACAAATTCTGCATGCTCCGCCTTCCTTGAAGGCCACCATATTTCATTCGACATTTGGTTTTGTTGCAAGGAAACTACGATTCGTTCATTTTACTCATGTATGGCTTACAAATTTTAGGTATCCTACATCTCACTTAAAAATAATATTCACCTCCATTCCACTCATATCAGACTTTTACAATGACATATAGTTTTCATACCTTTCGTAGTAGGATTTACATTATTTGTTATACTGTGACTAAAATATTTTTTGCATCTACCTATTTTACATTAACTTTTAAGACACAGGACCCGAATTGAACGAACCAGTGCTAGCCTACCATTACCTGAGGCGAACCATCATAGCATGACTTAATTTGACACGATGTAATTCACACCCACACCATGTTAAACACTTAACGTGTACAGTAGAAAGTTAATTAACATAATGTCAGTTTTTCTACGTTAAATTTCACAACAGCACTAGACTGTAATTTGTTATAGTAAATTTTATTTAATTGACAAATATGTATTTTAAAACCACAATGCCACTCAATCTACCATATATCTGACAGTATTCATAACACAACTCAGCCTCACCGATCATTTCCCCCTTAACACACTTCACTTGTTCTCAGAAGCTAAACCTTTCCATCATAGCAATCTTAGCATAAACTATAATTAAGGAACATTCAGCCATGTTACACAACCATAATAATCAAAGTATACACCAACCTAAACCTAGCAATCATACAGTTCAAACCTTCAATATCACGAACCATACCCATATATTGTAATCCATCTATTGTACTTTCATTACCCAAATCTTACCAGACAGTTCAAGGAGGTAAGATACCATTCACTATCCACAAGAACAGGGCAGCGGTCAACTTCTACAGCTATATTCTATGCAAAGAGACCAACAAAACTGTCATCTGACAACTGAGTTAACTACTCCCTACCACTGAAACAACTATATAAACCACAATTTTATTCATCACGTCAGTACTCCTAGTATAAACAAACATACCACCCATTATATTTACCAAAAGAACAAAACAACAAAGAGTAAAAGCAAATAAAAATGATATAACCAAACTACATACATATCATACATCACCAAATAAAATCTACATACACCAATCAAACCCCTAAGACATTTCATTTCTCAGACAAAAATTCCGCCATGAAGCACAAGCCAAACATTAAAAAATATTATCATTTCAAAACAGTACAACATTATAATCAAACGAAACCCATTAACCATAAAAATTAACTACAGACACAAACCCTTAAAATACAAGCAATGCGAAACCTGCAGAAGAACTTCTCCTTATGCACCGCAAGAACAGTACATAGCACCGCAGGTATGGCACAAGCATTGTACCCTGTACACATAACAATGCACGCACTTCCACAGGCACCACTATTTGTACAGCAGACACAATCATTATCTTCCCATCCATGTCTTCCAACCACCAGAAGCACATACACTGTAGGCATTGGAAATTTCAGGCCCATGCCTGTTAAAATGAGTCAAATTAGTTGTCACATTCGGTCGGACGTGAATTAGTGACCTATTTAAGCGTTTATTAACTATGAGGCCAGCACTAAATTTAATTGTTGTACTATGTCAAATAAATTGTATTTTGTGTTGCTGTGTGTTGTAACGGGCCACATGTTTACAGCCCGCTGTGATGAAATAACCAGAGGAAAAATACTGGTGACTTGTTGACCAGAAATATGCCTCATATAATCCAGTAATATACGACCGAATGTGACGCAAGTAGGAGTCAGGCAACACATTGCATCATATCACGAAAACGCAGGCACGCCAGAAAAATATCTTTTTCATTAAATCTTTACGTAACGTATCCGGGAGCTTGGCTGGTCTGGGCCAGGCCAGGTCAATTCTTGGCGATGACCACCCGTCTCTATCTCGATGGTCCATCGTATCTCGACCAGCTCGCGAATATGTAAACTTCAGCACTACAGCTCAAGATCTCATTCTCTTCGTTGAACTCGGCGTGACGCGATTGCATGAGAAGAGGTCCGGTCGGAGATTCCGATCGTAAGTGCAGCCTGACTTCATAATGTAAGTTAACCATCAATTAATTAGCTTGTTAATTTAACTTCAGTAGTCTACATTCGTCAGGTCGCGTACCTACACTAGGTCATATTTGAATTTCAATTGTTGGTTACGTATTGAATTAACTGATTGGTTATTAATTTAATTGTTACTATTGTGTTGATTGTTATTCAAGGGATCCATATTGGCATATCATTGTCAAGTTCAAGCAATAAATTGAGTTGATTATATTTATAACTTTTATTTAGATAATGATCCGTTGTCCTATTTGCTTGCGCAAAGATTTGGTAACACAATTTTCAGGTGAAGGTATTCCTTGTGTCTAAAAGGACAACCAAGTTAATTAGAGTATGTTTCTGTCCCTACTGTGATTTGAAATTTGAGAGGACATGGATAACTCCTGTTGGGAGTTGGAGCCTAGAATAACCCTGCAAGATTACTTTTTATTTTAATGTATTTAAGGAGAATAAGTAAGAGGGAATTCTCGGTCCAGTCATCCCAAGAAAAGTGCAAAAGTAATTTGTTTGGTTGAGGTGTTAACTGAGTTAGCAGTAAGAGTTTCTTAATAACATATGATTTTGTTATAGAATTTAATCTATTTGTTTCAGAACTCTTTGATTGCAGATGAATTTAGCTTGTGCCAGTAGATAATATATATGTAATCGCCCTTAACCCTGCTCTATGGGTATAAACCCTTACACGAACCCTCCTCGCCGCCTCTTTTTCTAGGCCGCTCTGCAAGACTTCGCTACCTTATAACATCATGATTGAAGTCTTAATTACAGTTCCTACCAGCTGTTTTAATTGGTAGGTGGTGGCAGCGTATCTACCTCTTCCCCTTTGGCCTGGTAGGGCTACCACTTACCCCTCTCACCCCCTTCACTCAACCGAGGTTCGTTTTATGACTAGGGGGGGGGGGCGTGACAGAAATGTCCCTCACCCTCTCCACAAATCTCTACACCTCTGTTAAAATATCACCATATGTATGTAGCTCCTCACGTAGCTACACATCAGCCCCCCCCCCCCAATCTGCATACACATATGTCTCTTCAACTTATATATGCTCACACTTAAAACTCATGTTTCCACATCCTCAGAGGATAGACACAAAAAGCACATTTAGATGCGAATTATAAGTAGTGGTGGTGAAACCAACGATATTTTAGAAGCTGAGGCTCCAGCCATGATGCTGTAAAATAGCTCACTGGGCCCGACTTCTCTCATGCCGGCCGTTCAAGAGAATGAAGGATACGGACCATTGCTGTGTCGAGGATCCTCCATATATCCTAATGTGGACCAATCCCTCTCTTGATGCTGGAGTAATTCTGAGATTAGGCATGATGAACTAACAATCTCCTCCTCATCACCGCCGTAGTCTTCCTCTCTCTCACCTTATCCATCAGGGAAGGCAGTCTTCTCTTCATCGTCGTCCCCCTCTCTTCCACCACAGGCACTGAAAGTGCCACGACGATCGCAGGATGCTCTGTTGTTGACCATTTTTTTGTAGAAAGTCCTGTAGAAGACAGCAGGTAATTTAGTTGACTAAATAAATTCAACAACTGTTATCTCATACTCATCTTCACAGGTGTGCTGATGCATACGATTCAGCAGCGGCGTGGTAGTGATAAGGTTGGTGTTTCTTGAGAATTTCTTGTAATGACACTATTGTACAGTTCGTGGAACATTTTGTCACCGCTGTCATGCCACACATGTATTACACTCAACGTCTTACTGCAAACCGAAGCCCCCAAAGGGTACAGGAGAGGCTACTTCTTGGTAGTCTCCCAGTATGCATCCCTTCCCCTCAAGCCGATGTATTGTAAAACTACCCTACCCCTCCCTTCATGTGGTCACAATTTACGTCACCAGTCTTAGGTACGGTCGTAGGCGCCACCAAGTCGCCTGTTAATGCGTTGGTCTCAATTTGATCACGAGCAAGTAACTGAAGTAGTTGAGTAGCACTCAGGGTTAGGGGCTGCGCACGAGACTCGTGCATCACAGGGGCTTAATGATTTTCTGAATAAACAACTTTTATAGTCATCTAATGTTATTTTATTTTTAACTACACTGGATTTAATAACTTCGGCTTTTTTTAAAATCATCTTCAGCGTTTATATCATACATTTTAGATTTGAAACCAATAAGTTCTTCCAAAATTTTACCATTATATCTGTAATAATTTCCATATTCTAAAGTATCAAATTGACTTATAATTACTTTCATATCTTCATAGAAATCTTTAGTTTTTATTTAATAAATAAAAGTATCAATATCTGCATAACATCATTCTAAATTTTCTCCAAAATTTGTTTTCATAACATTGTAACGAAAATCGTACATTAAAGTTGTGATAAATCTAATATACTCAATACAACATATGTTGGTTTATTAAAGCATAATTTTGTTTTATTCATTTGTTTTGCAGCTGAATATCTACTAAATGTAGTTCGATCTTTAAAATTCGGTTTTGCAATCAATTTTTCTACTTGTTTAGAATTTGTATATAATGTAAAATGAACTCTATTTCTAGCATTTTCCACTGTTCTTCCAAAATCTGAATTATTCATTAATTTATAGAAATCTTTTTTAAAATTATTTTTAGCTTTTTTCTCATTTTTGTGTTAAGTCTATGTATAATTTGATTGCTTAAATTTTAATATTCTGTGTATTTTTTTTTAATTCCACTCCCAAGGATAAATATTGTTTCATATTTCTATAGTGTAAAACATATTTTTCTTTATCACATGAAGTATTTAATATTTTTTTTTTGTTTTTATCCTTTTGGTATTTTATTTACTGGGGCTAAGGAATTTCTTCATGTTAATCGTGTAATTGTGTCGGATAATTTGGCCCTGCCAAACCAAGCAACTTATGGTTGCGTTATTCTAAATAAACTTCTAAAATATAACCAATACTTGAATTATCTTTTCAATTCATTATGAGATATTTCCAATAATCTGAACCATCGAGTTTATAATTTATCAATTCGAAACCTCCAAAAGGTTAATATTGTGCCATTGCCCAACTATAAAAAATTATTTGCATGTAAATATTCTAAATACGAATTTTCAATTTTAGGATTGTAATTTTTCATATATTTAATATTTGCCTTTACGTAATTTTTACAACATTGGGAGATTTCACTTCTAATTCCTTTTTCAATCATTAATATTTTATCATATTCAGTTAATATTTCTAATTCAAATTTTTTAATGTGTTAACATTATGTCCCAAGCAAATCCTGGAACAGTAAATTACCAAGAAGCATTTTATACAAACATCTCTAAAATTTTCATATATGTGTATAGTATATTAGTTAACAATGAAACATCAACTTAGTATTATAATTCTGTATGTTCTCCTAGATTTTTAATATTAAATATATTCCAAACTTTTCGTACAAATTCTTAATCTTCTTCAGAAATATTAGTTTTATTTAAATTATTGTAAAAATTTTCTTAAGGTGGTAATTCTGTGTCATTAAATTTATATTCTGAATCCTTATAATCGTATGGGTATACACTTTTTTTATAACTAAATCTAAGTGTTAATTTGAAAAATATTTAGAATTTTCCCAAAATTGTTTTTTAGTAAAATTTTAGAGTGTTCATCAATAATAGAGGCTAGAAATTTAAGTGAATAAATAAATCTTAAATTTGATCCTTCTTTTACATGTTCAGCGAAGGAAATATATTTTTCTTCTTATTTGGACAAATAAATTCTATTTTCATTTTCAAATTTTTCAAAATCTGTCATAAATAAATGAGTGCTATAATCTGACAAATTATGAATATAAACAAAATTTGGGCTTTGGTAATTTAAATGGCATTTACTATGGGCTGCTCCTCTAAAATTTCCAGGTAAATGATCGTGGTCCATTAGTGAATCATTAAATAGGGTGCCATCCTTATTAATTCTAAGAAGTGATTTTTTAACAAATATGACAGTGTGTTGTGTTTTTGTAATAATTTTCTTCTTTTAAGTTAGTGGAATAATTTTTATTACCTTTACATATATTTAAAAAAAAAATTTTTTTGGATTCATTCATTAACATTTTTACAAAAACACTAGGTGCATTTCTTCCATTTTAATATACCGGATGTTAAACATTTTTTTCATATTTTATATAATAAGAAAAACTTATTGACTAGTGTATTTTTATTGCCTTTTTATACGAATTAGCCGATTTGGCTCACAAGTATAGATTTTATTTACTAAACATTCTAAATCTTCACGTATAGTAAATGACACTTTTAAATTTTAATGTGTTATTAATTTCATTTAGTTTTTCTATTCTAAAACCTTTATGATCTTTACAATTATTTTCGTGATTTTTTAATTTGTCTTCTGTAGGAAAATGTAGTAAACATCAGACAAATTTTTTACTATGGTTTTTTGAAACCTGTGACCCTATTAGCCTAGAATGATCATTAATACAACAATAGTGATCATTATTTTCATTTTAATATATAAAAGATTAATAGGTTTATTAGTTTTATTATTCGCAATAACTAGTGGATAATATATCTACTACGCGCCAACCGAAGCAGCCTTTGAGCTGCGCCCAGGCTTTGAACTGTGTTCGGTTTGATTTTTTCTTCTTTTTCTTCGTATAATCAAACATTAATAGAAATATCAGTTCTCTCTTCGAATAAATCAATTTTATCTAGCCGCATTGGAAATTCTAAATCTTTAATTGCCTCGTCAAATTCGTTCTCATATTTTTTTATAGTTATTAATTGTTAAAGGGTTTTATTCTACAGGATAAAGAGCTGATAAAACGCTCCACAAAAAGCAGTTTTTATCATTATTTTAAAATTTATGAATTTATTCTGTTTATTTTTTTCTGGTACATAAAGATAAGATCTTCCTTTTAATGGACAATATTTATTTAATCTTATCTCTAGCTCATATATTTAGTCTAATACCCATTGAGAGCCTTCTTTTTCAAATGTTTCCATTTCAGCGAACATTTTGGAAGTCGCACTTTTATAGTAATCTTCTAAATCAGTAGTTTTAAAAATAATTTCCTTTTAGTTTTAAAAGAAGCATCGTGGTATTCTTTATCAGATAATGAACCACTTTAATACTGAGCATTAAGTTGTAAATTTACTTTTAATCCATTAAGTCACTCTAGTTATTTTTCCATTTTGTTTGTTACAAGTAGCGTTAAGTTATTAAGAAATATTGTTGGATATATTTCATCAAATTTAATTCTAATACCATAAGTTTTTTAAACTATTTTCCTTTGCTGTTACTTTTTCGTATATTTCATAACCGTCATTAATTTCATTATTATTTTTTTATTTTATCAGTTGCTTCTATACGCTTTTTACTAGCTTCGTGATTTTTTATCATTGACTGTATTATTTTCCACAAACTTCACATTTTTACTATCATTTTTTCACCTTTAATTTTTTGAAATTAATTTTTCGGTTTATCTTTTTTAACTATTGGGTAAATTCCTCTACGAATTCTAGTTCTTTCATGACCTTTTTGTTCTTTACTTTATAATCAGTATGATAATGTTCACATTTAACTAACCTATTATTTTTATGTTTTTTTAGTTGCTATATGTTTTTCCAAACGAGAGGTTTATAATAACTTTCTCAAACATCACATTTAATTTTTTCCTTTGTATTTTTCTTCTTGGAGATATTTTAGGTAATGGGGAAAGACCTTTATGAATTCGCCTATTAAAATGACTTTTTTCATTTTTTGGATTGTAATAATTTTGACAAATATGGCATTTAATTTGTTCTGTAGCATGATACATTTTTATCTCTATTTATAAAGTAATGTTAGAAATTTTAAAGAATGAAATTCTTGTTTTTAAAAAGTATGATTTTATTTTTTAAAATAATTTTTACTATTAACAAAACAAATTTTTAGATTCTGTGGAAATTGATTTTTCTACTGTTTTTATTTCTTCATAAGTGAACTCAGGCTGAAAATATTACCAGAAAGTGTTACATCTGTCAGATTATTAAATCACATTCTGGATTTACAATATATATATATACGGCATAGCATGCTTGTGTTTATATTGTGAAAAAGTTCAGAATGCTAAATTGTTAGAAAAAATACCATGATCTTTATGTGGAAAATATATTACATACACAGGTATGAAAACTCATTTTGCTAAAAAACATAATCCTGATAGTTATTAAAAGACATCACTACTAAAAATTGTTCTGTCTGCATAATTGTTAAGTCTAACTCACAGTATTCAAAAAATTAAAATATGAAATAGAGTATAATTTATACTTGTTATCCTAGTAGAAAAAATTATAATGCTAAGATGTTAGAAAAATTATCATGCTCTTTAAGTGGTAAATATATTGCAAAAACTGCTGCGAAAAAAAAAACATTTTAAATCATTATTACGTTAATAAAATAATTATAAATACTCAAACCCAATTGAATAAATCTGCTTTCCAGGGCCAAATGTTTTCATTCCTTCACATGTAATATTAATAGATAAATTATTAACATTCACATGTAATATTAATAGATACATTATTAACATCATCTAAAACTTTATTATTACATTTTTGGACGTATATGTTAAGTAAAAATACTTTACTTATGATATTTCTAATAAAACTCGTTGCCCAAATTTTGTGTCTGTTATTTTAGCTTTATTTTTTAAATATTGTTTATTTATTGTAAGCTCAGAAATTTCTGTGAAATTCTTTTCTTTTTTTTTTCATTTAGTACAATTAGTGATTCTTCCATTTTTCTCACAAGTTTTCTGTCTTGAATTATAATAAAAATAATGTCATTAGATTTTTTAAAAAATAAAAATAAATTTTTCAAATGTTTATTTTCTTTAATTAGTTTTTAATTTGTATTATTTTTTGCATTATTTAAAAAAAAAAGTAATATTTTTGGGGGGTGATGAAATTTTTCTTGGTAAGAAAATTTGAAAATTTTTCTTGGTAAGAAATCAGTTAAAATCTAAAAATACAACCATAAACTTTTCTTCTATGATCTTCGAAAGAACTGTGCAATGGGAGTGCATGACTGGATTAAGTTTCTTGGACATACTCTATTGCGATATAGATGACTGTCCAAGAAAACTAAACAAATAATAGAATATCATAAATAAACAGAGTATGCTTTATTTAGTCAGCAAGATACACGCACAACATGAAATTCCAAAATGGAATCGGGTCAAATAAAACGAGGAACAAGAAGATAAATAAATGAAAATAATAACAAATAACAATCAGTAATAAAACCAAGTAACATGAGACACAACTATAAGACGAAACAAAAAACACAACAGACATCAGACACGAACAGAAAAAAAAGACAGAACGAAGAGTCTCGTCGTTATGTCGTTTGACTTTTCTGTTCGTGTCTGATGTCTGTTGTGGTTTTGTTTCGTCTCCTCGTTGTGTCGTTTGACTTTTCTGTTCGTGTCTGATGTCTGTTGTGGTTTTGTTTCGTCTCCTCGTTGTGTCGTTTGACTTTTCTGTTCGTGTCTGATGTCTGTTGTGGTTTTGTTTCGTCTCCTCGTTGTGTCGTTTGACTTTTCTGTTCGTGTCTGATGTCTGTTGTGGTTTTGTTTCGTCTCATCGTTGTGTCGCATGTTACTTGGTTTTTATTGTTATTTGTTATTATTTTCATTTATTATCTGTTTCTTCCTTGTTTTATTTGACCCGATTCCATTTTGGAATTTCATGTTTTGTTTGTATCTCGTTGACTAAAGCATACTCTGCTTATTTATGGTTTTATATTATTTGTTTCGTTTTCTTTGACAGTCATTCATTTGCATTGGTGTATGTCCATGAAACTTAATCCAGTCAAATTTTCTTCTGTTAAAAAATATAAAAACCTCGAATATTTTTTTTTTTAATATTTTTACTGTCGTTTTACTGAATAAAATTTAGTTTCACAAAAAGGGTTCTTGTACTAGAAGGAACAAATGCTATCTACTTAGAGTGAACAGTCATAACTCCGCCATCCAGTTCTCACCAATGTGAATGCAGCTGTATGCTTCAATTCTAAGTTCGTAAGCTAACTTGGTCGAACAAACATGTTCTATGATCGATTAAAATTTTATGTTATTTGGATCGTTACACGATATATTGATGCATTTTTCTTTAATTTGTTAAGAAGTACGGAAAATAAGACAACTGTAAGTCTTGCAGTAAACTTTATTTAGAAACACTGAGTGATTTAACTTGCCTCTATTCAATGTCTAACGAGGAGATTGTAAAGATCTTGTGGAGTAAATTTAAGAAGATAGTTGAAGAAATTATGGTGACATTTATACCGCGGAGGAGGGTTGGTGTTGGGGAGGGAACCTACTATATTATGGACGGGAAAGAGATAGTGAAAATTGTTTGATTATCTTAAGAAGGTGGAGGGTGGGGACAGGTGAATGTCAGTGTCGAAAAGGTACAGAAGGACAAGCTGCGACAATTGATAAGGAAAAGGTAAAAAAGCTGCCAGGAACCGGATGATTGACATTACGAAACTAGGGAAACACAGAAGTCTAATAGGAAGCTAGTAATTATGTGGTAGTATGTAGAAAAGTTATTACAAAGGTTAAAGTGTAATCTGGCAATGGATCCAGACGGAAATTTACTGGGAATAGTGTTTTTAAGTTTGGTAGGGGAGAGTTGGTCAGATATATCCAAGTAATATTTCACAAATTTCTGGAGGATGGGAAGTTACCACAGAATTGGAAGGAAGCATTCGTGGTCACAATTTTCAAGCATGGGGAGGATAGGGAGAGGCCTGGCAGCTACAGACAAGTGAGTCTTACATTGAATACAGGAAAGGTATTGGAGAGATTGGTGGACGAGTATGTAGTACAGGTAATGAACGAGAGGAACTGGTTGCAGGATTTTCATTACGGATACAGGAAGCGTTATTCATGTGAGACATAGCGAGCTGGACTTATAGAGGACTTTGTACAGGCGGTTAATGAGAGGAAGCAGGTGGATGCCTGCTTAATTGACTTCGAGAAAGCATTCGGTAATGTGTCATATGAAGTATTGATGAATTACTGGTAGACAAAGTTGTATATGATGGATTGGAGACTTCCTCGAGGTGTGATAGAGGATAAAAGTGGGATATTACTTATCGGTATATAGGGAGAGGTTACATCCAGGGTGCCACAGGGAAGCGTGTGGGGCCATTGTAGTTTACAATAATGGCAAACATAAGTTTAGGGGTGAGTGGACAAATAAGATTGTTCACCAATGACTATGTTTTATGCAGAGATGGGTGGAGGGAATAAGTTGCAGGATGACATTGACAGATACAATAGAGGACTGAAACAAAATGAAAATAAACATAAAAAACACAAAAATTGTTAGGTTTACGAGGAAGAAATTTAGGAGTATGAACGTGTACAAATGGGAAGGGCAGTATACAGAAGAAGTTTCAGAATACAAGTACCTAGGCATAATGGTGTAGAAGCATGTAGGGTGGAGAAGGCAGGTAGAGATAGTATAAAGGGAGAAGGGCTCTAGGAATGCTGGGAAGGGTACTGAAGGGGGTTAGTAGTTCAGTGAAAGAAAAGGCGTATATTACAATGGTACAACCAATGTTATAGTATGCAGCAGAGTGGAATCCATAAGTGGAATTGGAGGTGCGGGAGTTGAAGAAGATACTAAGATGGGCAGCGAGTTTGGTGAAGGATAAATGGAGAAGGCAAGGACAGACTAATGAGGATGAAGCAGTTGTGGTAGATCTCATTGAAGGAAAGGAGAAGAGTGGAAAGACTGGTCAGGATCAAAACGCTGTCAAACTATCCTGATTTCAGTTTTCCAGGGTTTATCCGAGCGGAGCATTACATGGTTCCATATGGTCCAATTCCTTCCTCAAACTTTGTGATCTTTTTTGTTGGTACGACAATCTCTTGTCTTTCTTTTTAACTTATTTATATTTCTGCGGTCGTTTGATTGACTGTGAATTGATGGGTTAAAGTTCTGGACACCAGGGCACTGTAATGAAATGTTTGCAAGGCTTTTCCCGGGTTGTACGTCATTGCTGTCCTCTCGGGGTGGACCACTACTGTCGCATAATTGTCGGTAGGGCCCTTAAGAATAACAGTCGCGTGCACGGAGACCCCGGCGACTACTTAAATATCAACTGCCTCGTCTTACAGTATCCCTACAATTACCAATCGTAGGTGTCTCGACCCGACGTACTTCCTGACTTGACGATATCTTCATCAGTGGCATCCCGATGCTAAAACAACGACGATGATGATGGCACCTCGGTCCACAATACTCCGCGACTCGACGAAATCTTAATCTCATCCGCGTCTCGACGGCGTACATCTCCACTACGGCAACCCGACGCCCAGTTCGACGCCCGGCGGCAGCAACTCGACGCGCCGTCCTCCATCGATCGCTGACATCTTTCGCAGTTCGTTGACGAATGTCCCTTACTCTATGGCGTCTCGACGCCCAGTTCGACGCCCGCCGGCAGCAACTCGACGCGCCGTCCTCCATCGATCGCTGACATCTTTCGCAGTTCGTTGACGAATGTCCCTTACTCTATGGCGTCTCAACGCCTAGTTCCGACGCCCGCCGGCAGCAACTCGACGCGCCGTCCTCCATCGATCGCTGACATCTTTCGCAGTTCATTGACGAATGTCCCTTACTCTATGGCGTCTCGACGCCTAGTTCCGACGCCCGCCGGCAG
>PNEQ01088052.1:0-19931 GCA_003012365.1 Medauroidea extradentata | reverse complement strand
CCCCCCCCCCCCCTCCGAGCAGAAAGTCATCGAGCTTGCGCCGCGATGCAGGGCACATGATGCTCATTGCGGGCCGCCACCCTCCTCCCCTCCCATCTTGAGCTCGCGCCTGAGAATGTTATTCTCGTTGTGGGGCCAACCCACACAATTTAATAGTTCGCGCCGCGCCACCATGCAGTGTGCTCGCTGCGGGGTCAACTCAATGACGAGTCACGCGCGTGTGCAGAAGGGTATGGCTGGCATATTGTACGGCAGTAGCGTGACCACTGTGTTGCCGTTACTACGCTGCCGACAGCGGTAAACATTTACGCACAAAAACGGAAACGTTTTCTAAAACACTATTAATCCTGCATCCAATCTGACGACTAATTGCTGCAATTTAACTTATCGTTATAGCGAAAATGAACTCTCTGCGCTGTCGTTAAAACCAACATATTTTACCCACACAATGTATGTGCAACTGGCGGTGCCGAGGGAAGTTAACGTTATAGCGAACTTTATGTTATATGCCGTACTCGTTACATCGGACTTTTACTGTAACATATTTGTGGAAATATGTAAAAAAAATTGAGAGAAATATCAGGGTTCGATCAATTTTTTACATGAACTTCTCTAATCTAGATATTGCAGAAAAAATTTAATGTGAGGCCTGTTATTCTTACCATTACAAAAAATTTCTATTCCAAAAAATACATTTTTGTAACGTTCACTGGAAAGTTCGGCATAACAAAAAATTAAAGACAAATTATGTTTGCAACAAATTGTAGCGTGAAGTGTGCTGATGTATTTTGTTTTGCAGCTCTGTGACAAACCATTACAGAAATATAAATGTTTTTCGCAAACCTCTTACAAATGCGGAAAATGATGCATTGCAAGGAAAAATAATATTTAATTACCATGCTTCAACTACTCGGTGCACACGTGCGCGCGCACACACACACACACTCACACGCACACTCACTCACTCACTCACTCACTCACTCACTCACTCTCATGGAAGTAGTGCACAAGCTACACAATAAAACAATGTGTGGTTGGCGTTTCAAATTTAAAACAATGCTAAACGAATCTGTGGCAGATGTTAAGTACATAAATTACAGTAGCAAAGTACGGACTACACAACAACAAAACAACTTTAAGCAAGACAAACTTTAATTGTGGACTTTCTGTATGTTAATTGTGTATGTATATAGTTTTGAAATTAAATTTATGGTGCTAAGCGTCCTGTGAATGACTAAGCAGTGACCTAGGCCTATAGCTATATGAAATATTCTTATGTAAATAGTCCTGCATTTAATTAAATTGCATAAAGATGCATAGATATTTCAAAGTTTTTTATTTGAGGTGAGATGATTTGTATGTTAATGCTTGGATATAGTGTAATACTTCAATGTTTGGGGTTTACTGACTCAATGAAAATGCAGTTAACTTATGTCGTTTGAAGTGTGCTGGCTCAGCCATAATGTAAATATTTTAAAATGCAGTGCTTGTTATAAAGCTGTGCCTTGTTAAAGCTTTATACCATCTTCACTTTTTGATGAAATTTGCTAAAGCTTGGAGAAAAAATTCATGTCGGGTGTAGTTACAGACATGAGTATAAGTACTTAATGATAAAGAAACCACATGCAAAAGAGGCATTTTGGAGTGTATTTCAATGATTGTTGGTTGTATTTTACTCTTGTAACTCAAGTGTATGTAGATCTGAAGATATGTATTCTGCATGTGCAGAAGAGAATTTTGTGACCGCTGTTTGAGACATGGTTTGTTGAATATCAAACATGTAGTAGTTCTATATAATTAAAAGAGTTATGTTATGCATTGAAGTGTGAAAAAAAACTGGAATGTACTAGAACAGTGAAACTTTTTAGTGGTTATATTCTTGATTATAGCATACTGGTTTTTGTGACAGTACTGTGCAGTAATTACATATTTTGAACACCACAAACTTTACACTTCAAAATACAACGATAGACAGTGTGGTCCATAAAAGATGTGATTGCATTTTTGAACACATTCTAATGCATGCATCTGCGAGGTATAGCTTTTGACCAGGTGTGCATCTTTTTATCGCATTCATCGTACCACAGGAAGAGTGATATTGCTGTACACAATATTATTTGAACATTATCAAATGGAACAGAGTTTGAAAATTGGTGTTCAGTCTATTTTGGTTCAAATGCATCACAATTAACTTGTTTTTACAACTATTCCTTGTGATTTATAGTTTTGTGATCATTAATGAGCATGTTCAATGCAATATACATAACTTTATCTTAAATTCAAGTAAATAACTCTCTCAGGTACAGTTACAACTATTTAATTCTTTGTAATAGGAATTATTTTACTAAGACATTTAGAATAAGTTGAAGATTTCCAAATTGATTTTCTTTGTAAAATATGTTGGGCTGCATTAGGCATATATTGCAAAAAACTTCAAATTCTTCAGAAGGAACTGAAGAATTCATGCATAGGCTATCACATTAAAAAAATTATGTAAAGAACAAAATTAGTTATGTCTTCAAAGACTAGATGAGTAAGTACAGCATTTACACAACACAAGCGTATTGCTCTGAAAATAAGCCACCCTCGTATACAAGCCTTGGCAAAAAAATTCTAAGAACTAAAACCAGATTAGGTAAGAAATATTTTGTTTTCAAACACCTGTCTCAGCATAAAATACAAAATAAATACCAATATATCTCATCTTTAACATCTTAACTGTACGTACTTGACAGAAAAATTTGAAGATCAGGTTTTCATTACAAGGAAGTTCAACAACGGCAGTGATTGTAGTGCTACAAACTGTGGAAAACTGCATCAAAAGTGTGGGTGGTGAAATCAAAACTGCTTTTTTACAATAGAATTTTACTGTGCATGTATGTAAACAAATAATTTTAACAAATATTTTGTTGATAAAATTTCCATTTGAAGTATTTTATAAACATCTCTAACAAAAAAATACATGAACAATCAAAGTACACGGGGGTTTATGACAAAACCTTAGCCACACACCAAGTACATTCAACCAATCATATGTGCCACTTCTTCTGCGTTTAACCAATCAACTGCTCCCGTTAACAGCTGCTGTTCTAACTGGATACCATGCCCCTATGTTTATAACAGTCATCTTGCGAAACCTTAACAGCACGTGGCAGGCTGTTCTCTTCACTTGCCAGCACCAGTACAGTTACTATACATAACTTTCAAGCTCAAAATCTGTAGAAGGCTAATAAATGCAGTAATTTAAAGGAAGTTTGTTACATTAATTACTATTAACTATCCCACAGCATTTCTCACAGTTAATCAAAGAAGTATTAAAGCATCTGGAAATATTTACAACTGTTGGGGAAGACGTGATGAAGACAGAAGTGCTGCTATTCATTGGTAGAGTAATCTGATTGGAAGTCAAGTTGGTTTCATCAAAAAGCAAATAGGCATATCTTTGCAGTTGAATTGGTAGCGGTACATGTGAACAGAGAATTTTAACACTCCTGTTTACAACAATATTTGCAAACAAGCTGCAAATGGGATTTGCACGTTTCTGGTAACCGAGGCAGTAGGATGGTTACAGGGTTAGTTCACAGGATATTTTCTTTTACCATTACTTCCTGTTTTATCTGGAATTTATCTGAAATTAAAATAAACCATATTTATGCACAATATGGACGGTACTTAAGTTATTTTGAAAGAAAATTACACAATATTAATTTTTCGTCTCTACAATTTATTATGTTGTACATGTAAAAAAATAGTTACAGCATCCATTTTCCAACAAACACATTCGTGAAGAAGTGTTTTCCTTTATACAGTCTATTCTATTCCTGATAAGGCATTAGCAAATACATAATTTCGTAACTCGATGTTGGTAGCCATTTATATTTACTGAAATATTGCATTTTAGCGATCTCTTGTAAACCCCAACAGTTTTCGTAAACGCTTGCTAACAGCATGTGAACAATTCAACCGCTAAAATATGCCTACTGAGAGTAGTCAAAATAGGTACGATGCACATACTTTTGCACAAAGTATTTTCTAAATGTAATATGTACTACAGTTAGAACTCATTTATAAATGCCTCCTTAATATGAAATGCTCGATAATCCAAAGTTAATGTTCGGCCCCTTCAACTCATACACACTTGTACAGGTTATATGGTTTGTGTATTACAAAATAATAATAATAATAATATGAAATACAAAGTAGTTTTTGGGCCCAACAAGAGAAAGTACTAATGAAAAAAAGTTATTTAATACGAACTTCTATAAATCATTCTATGACGTCCTATCTATAAGTAGTATTTTACAGCTCTTGGACCAAGGTATTATACAGAATTTCCAACAAAAATACAGGAATCACATTGTCTCTCTTCTCATTCTGCAGATAGAGTTGAAGAATCCATGGCACAAGTGGAGTACCACATGATATGACAAATATTTCTATAGCTTGGGAAGCATTATCATGATGATAGTGTCAACATTTTAGGATATGTGGAGTATTATTTGTAATTATGGTATATTGCATAATTACAAATAATACTCCACATATCCTAAAATGGTTACACTATCATCATGATAATCCCTGCCGTTTTAACGGATTTTATCCGCTTTAACGGATATTTAAAGGTTGAAACGGATAGACGGATAATGTTATATATTCACGGATACTTCAAACATGTCTTCAGCAACAATTGACACAGTAATTAGCGATGCACATGAATGGATTAACGAGGTTTGCTAATCTTTTCCATGTTTATTTTAAACCTAGAAATCTTTTTACTTTATTTTTTCAGAAAAGGTCATGCTACATGCGTGCAAATATGGGGAAATTTATGTTTTATTTTACGCCAAAATAAATAATAAGGGAAATTTTTTAAAACCCCCTCAAAATGGGTGCACCCTATATATTGGGCCAAAAATTATGGTAAAAAACATGCGGCGATTATATTAACAAATACAGGTATTTACATTTAACGTGCGGCCCCATGGTACAAGCTAACAACATCTCATTCGAGGCCATAAATAATCTTATGCAGATATATTCATTTTCCAACAATAAGTAGCCGGTTGAATGTGTTCTTAGTTTTTATAAACTCACTCTACAAATTTTTTCAAATAGGAAAGCAGATGGAAAGTTTCACTGCTATTTTACCAAAACAGGTTAGAAAATAGTTTAGTCTGTAAAAAAACATTAACAGTAGATGGTTTCCTGTATAACATCTCAATTTTTTCACAATACTATAATTTACTATACATATTTATTTCACTATCAAAATTTTACAGCAAGAAAGCTTCTAAAAATACTTTGAAAAAGTACGTAAACGTATGTTGGAAATATTACAGGATTTCACAGGATTATTTAATGCTAATTACAGGATTTTGAAAAAGGAATTTGGCAGCAGCCCTGGGAATATACCATAGTAAATTTTTGCACTGTGCATAAACTAAAATATACCTTTTCCTCTTGAAAGTATTTTAAAACTGTTTTTAAACTGTACAATCTATTAGTCATTTATTAACAATAAAATTTGTGTACAACTACTATTCTTATTGCTCTACTTTTTGCACTTTGGTCAAAGTTTCATTAATACAAAGTTTTTTTATTACGAAGAGACAATATTTGGGACCCTTCAAGTTTGTATTAAAGAGTCCTGACTGTAAAATATTTTCTCAGCTATAATTTTATTGCTGAGCAAGATTGCTTCTACCAGTAGTGGCATGCTAGTAAACACATTTTGTACATTTTACAATTTTTATTGAAAAAATTTTTTTTTCGTAAATATGCTTTAATAAGCCGCACAAGTTTTACGACTCCGAAAATTGTAAAAAATATGTGGCTTATTTTCGGAGCAATACAGTAAATAATGTAATAGCAGCTCAGACTAAATAAAATACCTTTTGAAAACAAATAACGAAAATTAATTGCTAGAAAGTCTCTCTTTGCAAGTTATTAGTCTTGATGCTTAATAGACGTTTTGTTAGATACCGAACTGGTTTTTAAACAAACAAGAATATGCTAAATAGTACATTTATTTTTTAAAGTTTTTCTTCAGAATTTCTGTGTAATATTTACTTCCTGTAACTAGAATGGTGAAAATAATTTAAATGATTCCTATGTTATATGCTGTGATCACACATGGCCACTCAGAACCAATAGGATCTTCTGTTCCGTAACACTTGTAGGGTCTTGCACCAAACGATAAAATATGTGCTATTTCCTGATATTGTACAAGTTTTGCTTGTATCTTGCATTGTATAATAGGTGCTTTGAACTAATTATGCAAAGAAATTTTTTAATTGAACTTCTGAATATTGTTTCATTTCATGAAGTATTTAATGGTTTGTATAATACATTACCTCATATATTAAGTAAGAACTGTGGCAGCTAGAATTTAATTAATACAATTTTGTTATGTATGTATATGGTAGTTACAGTAAATTTACTTGTTATAATTTAACTGTGTTCAATATCGAGGACCTTGAAACACTGTTAGCCCTGTGTGTGTACATGTTGTCTCTTGCAACATACAGTATTTGTTTTCCAAGAACACAAAGTAATATTTCGCCAATCCCTTGTTGCCTATGCTACATAGTAAATTATGGTATTAGAAGTGACATAGAGAAGCTGTTACATTGTTATTTTACCAACTATCAGGGCATACAGGAATGTAAACGTCACATAGAGTCAAATCCAAGTTAATGTAATCCAACAAAATACATAAAATCTAACCTAACTGTAACTACTTATAGTGCTCAAGACACTGTACACTAGACTCCCGATTTTATGAACCCTGGATTTAACGAAGGTAGCGATTCTACGAATACAATCTCAGGAACCCTATAAAAATAACAAAATTCTCCTCGCGGTGAATGTGTTTACGTTTTTACACGAACCCTATAAATAATAGCGTGAAATTATTATTTTCTTTATTGGGTTACCACCATACTTACTTAAAACAATTATCTTGGGGCATAATTTGCTTAAACAATGGGTTACTGCGTATCGTAAAACCGTGAATTTCACAAGTAGGAACGATAATAGCGCTACCTATTTACCACGTGTTGAAACATTTGTCTCCACAATGGGTATGTCGAACGTGTAAAATAAATAGACGTTCGTGTATTACGTAATCCCGGAACTCCTAATATATTTTTACCACATATACTGGCTGTGAAAGTGATTATTTGCAACCACTTATACGTGTAATCCTCTATGATTTTTGGTAAGAACGTCACAAAATGGCGTTTTTGGAACGTTCAACGTCGGTATATGCTACGGTGCTGCTATCTATCTTCCATCTTGTGAACGTTCATACAGTTGCGCTATCTGTCCGCTCTGCACGCTACTAGTATCTACATTCTCGTACAATTCATCAACAACGTCGAGGGATTGTTTTGACGTTAAGTTATATAAAACTGCTCAATGAATAAATACGTCCGCTTTATCCTTCTTTTTTTGTGAATAATTTACAAGGGCATTGTGCTAGTAACAAATGCCTACTTTTTTCCCCATTAAACGCTACGCAAATCGGGCTATTCGCTCGCGAGACGACACTCGGCAGCTCGGTTTTCTCATTTTTTTTAGGACAAGGGTTGGTCATATTTATTGTTTAGCGGTGTTCTTTTAAGGGTCAGCTGCAGTTCGGCCTATAATAATAGACTCTCCCCTTATCCGACAAGAGTTGATCAGATTGAACCAGGCGAGAATACTACTGGGCGAGTGATGAGATCCTCTTAAGCTTGGAGTAGGCCATTTGCACTCGTCAAAAACAGGGTCTCCAGCAAGCGGCACTTGTGGGCCGAGATGCGCTCTGGAGGATGCCACTCGTTGAGAAGCTATTCCACTGGGACTGGTTTCAGCTTGGGCTGTGTTTTGAGTGTGCTAATTAGCTGCTTTTTATAGAATTTTTCCGACATGGAGTTCTTTTGGGCCTATCACTATTCTCAGACTGATTCTTATACAGGGCACAAAGTCCTGGAAATGTGGGTGCCTCTCCTGGTAGAGGAATAGCAGCAAAACTATACTGATTAAATCTGGTTGTGTGAGGCTACACTGTTTACTTCTAAGTCTAGCTGTTTTTAGTTTGCGTTTCTCAATCGAACAATTGTCATCTTCAGAAGGTAGATAAATCTGTTGGCGCCCATCAATGGTAAGTATGTATGGTTGTCTACCTGACGGCGTCATTGTTTTGCCCTTGGGAGCAGGGTGCACGTGGCTCTGTTAATGGAGTCTTTGTTGTTCTAGTAACTTGGCACCCGTTAGTGACGTTCCTCTGGTGTACACGTGAGAAGCATCAGGGCCCTGTCCACTGGTCCTCTTACTCTGGGCCAAGGCAACCTGCTCTATACTGCCTGCCCACCCTCTTTCGGGGCATAAGGGCTTGAATGAATTAATGAGAGAGAGACTTTCTCGCCTAGAGACCTAAAAGGAGCTACAAAGGTCGCAGAGCTCTAAGGGTTTGCACTAAGATTTTGTTAAAATTCCCGGGGGCAGTTTACAAGGGGCTAATGTCATTGCCTCCTGGCGTCTGCCATTGGCAGCACGGGACGTCCGGGAAGGGAGATGTATCAGTGCCCTCTGCCCCATGCGATTGACACCATCGCTTATAAGGTGTCGACTTTTCCAGTAGGTTACTTGTGGGATGACGTGAGGGTTATTGGCGCCCTCGGCCGCTGCGATTGGGCAACTCCTATTGGAGGTGTTGGCGATCCCAAAATGGCGAGCTAACCAATGACACAATTTCCCAACGCTATTGGGAAGGCCGGACAGTCCGAGAAAGTTTATGCTGAATTTCTAACTTGGCCTCGAAGCGAGAGGTTGTGGGTTGGATCTTGGAAAGGGGAAGGTAGGGTACGTAGGAAAACCAAAAGTGAAGGAAAAAGGCCAATCAGACAGAGTTAAGGTGAGGAAATGTGTTTATTATAAAACAACGCACAGCCCCAGCCTGTATCCAGGGTAGTTAGACCCGTTCACAGTTAACCTACTGCCACTTAGCAAGAAGTGTGATTTGTTGGGAGGGCGAGGGCTGTCCTAATTGTGACTGCACAGGAGCCAATGCTTGGGCAAAAATGTGTGCCACGTAAGATTCAGGCGTGTGACTGCGGCTGATGGTAGCGGCTGCACGACACAGTGACGTAATTAGGTAACAACTGCCGGACTGACGAAAGAATGGCGAGAATCACCCTGATTTTTCTCTGTTCGCACCTTATATACCCTGCTAGGAGAGGGAGGGAGTGGAAGAATACTATACTGGGCTTCACTTCTCGTGGAATGAATTGGAAACAGATGTACTGGTCCACGATAGCCATACTGCTGGTCATAGAGAGTCAATCTCATATTATTATGCATGAAGCGCAAGTTCGTCCAAGACTCAATGAATTAAAAATACAGCAGTTAAGGATACTTGGAGGATTATTTATGTGAGGGGCTGGGGAACCTTTCGGATGTCACCCCAAGTGAGTATGATGGTGAGGTAAGGTACAATAAGGTAGAGGGTTCCTGAAGGGGCCTTTCGGACATCACCCAACAAATCAGAGAGGGAGCGAGCGGGGCCTTTTCCCACAGAATGAGGAGTGTCAAGGTGTCCTGGAGGCTAGGCGGGTAGTAAACGACTGCTGAGTTAGGGCTGATGACCCTCCTTATATACTCGGGCTCTAGGGGGTCCAGAAGGGTGGGTGGTCCTCCTCCTGGAGTGCCCCCCTCCCCTCGGAGTGAAAGGTAGGATAATGGTACCTTGGTGAAGGCAGACTGCAGGAGCAGGTAGGGGCCAACTATCCCGTTAGAAATATTGTAGCGTGAGTGTGCAAAACAACTTGCATTAACCAAAATATCCCTAACTAGCTTCATGCTCGTATCCCACATTTTACGTGAAAAAGAATTAAAGTCCTTACTAAAACATGAAATATCAAGGTTCTTTACGTTCATATTGATTCTCAGTGATTGTTCACAAATGTCTGTGATTTTTGTTTATTTAGGCATGTGGTCTGGAGAGGTACACAAACATGTTCGTGATTAATAATGAGAAAAATACAAGCATGGTGAAACATTAACAAATAAAAAAATAATTGTGGGATTGTGGCATCAAGTAGTAATGAAATAGCAAATAGTCTACTCTGATATTTAATAATGGGAAAGAGCAAATTGTGGCTGAATGCAATAAGGTTAAGAAAAGTAATGATGGTGCGAATGCAATGTGTCAAAGTTTAAGGGATTGGTCGATATTCCTAAACACAAGGCACTACATATGTGCTATCATCTCAGGTTCTAGAAAAGCAAGGGTCGAGACCTAACGCGCGCCTGACGTCCTGAGATGGTATCGGATAAGGCACGGCTTATTATTTGCTGTCCCATGTGCGGCTATAAACAAATGAAGGCGATGCTGGGCAGTGCTTTTTTACACAAGTAGCAGTAAATCTGAACAGCTATTTAACAGAAAGTCATTTATTTGTTGACATTTAATGTAAAAGTATTACATTCTAAATTGTTTTAAACTAGAAGTGATGATAAATATACTAATATAGACAATAAAAAGTACCTAATATAACTTTCACAATTTAAGTTTTAAAATTAAAATGACCGTCTCTAGTGCAAAGTAAAAAAATAAAGTAAGTTCACTTTTTTAAGTTGCAATCTAGGTGGACGTCTTTTGTGCGTTCGAGACCTTGAAATACGGAAGCTGCAATATCGAGAAAGTACTCGCATCACTCATTATCCTAGCCTCTAACTGTCTTCTCGCCAACAACACACCTCTATGAGACGATAAAGGTGAGTTGTGCACGTCTGTACCCTATAGAAGATTCTGTATCAAGATTTCAATGCTCAAAAAGCACCGCAAAAACATAAGTTTTTGCCATTTTGGCAGCTTGACAATATGCGTTAATGATTAATGGTGAACCTGAAATTTGTACAGACACGTGTAGTGTTCTTTGAATAATATTCCTAAGCAGAGATCACTCATGTGCGTTTAGCAGTTTTCGAATAATCTGGTAATGGTCAAATCTTGGCGCACCACCCGGCGGCCTGGGTAAACGGCCACCATAATGACTTGCACACGTATGCAGTACCACAAAGGCTGTTCTTCTTTTTCTTTAAGTCTACTTTCCATTGTCCATTTGTGCGTTTCTCAATTTCTCCCCCACATTAAAAGAAATCTACATACAGAGCGAATGTAATCAAACGTGATAAAAATATAGTATATGATACTAAGTTAATTTGGCATTTATGTAATTTGTTTATATCTTCAAAATGGCAGTAATTTAAAATGTTTTTTTTTTGCATGAGATATTTCAAACTAATTTTTTGAAGTACTCATTGTTTATATTAGCCTATCAAAACACTGGAAATATACTATGTTTTCTTCATCACACGAGTTATCTATACTAACCACCCATCTGAAAATCACCAAACTTGGTACATATGTTTGATATTAACGTATTTTTTGTATATCATATTAAGTTTTAAACACTGGGTGATTCAGGATAGATTTAAATAGTATCACGTGGAGAAATTTATGATAAAGTAAATCAAAAATGCAATTTAAATGTTTCTGTGAATTTAATTATACTTTAAAACTGACTTAAAATTTTTGTTTCTTTTTATAAAATGAGCTACTTGATCTTTAATTGTTTTGACATTAATCAGAGTGTTATTTTGCTTCACATTTTAAAAAAAGTAACATTTTGTGATTACTTCTAGGTTAACATTACTACCACTATAACTCACTTAACAGAAAAATTTCAGGACTTAGTTTTGACATATTTTTTGTAAGCTATCGCCACATTAAATTAACACACTTGGTCCCACATAACTAAGAAGAGAATCGTGTGTTTAATGTTATATGATGATTCATTGTTTATTGTTGAATATTGTAAATTGTTTTGGAAGCCTTTTTGACTAGTCATGTACCTACTCTTTGGTCGTCACTTCCGGCGGCATGTACTACATGTTCTCTAGAGTAGTCTAAAGTGAGAATCGTACAGAACAGGGCAATAATCAGCTACTGAGTTAACCAACGCCAATGTGTTATCATTAAAACTCCCTGACCTCTAACAAAGGTTATGGGCCCAGGAGAGTTAATCGGTGCTGAATAACGGGTCGGTTCGGAAGGGAATGTGAATACTATTAAAATTTTGCGTTTCATCCGCGCCGGGAAACTACCATGGCGTCTAACGCATTGTCCTTTGTGGAGAAACTCAAAGGCAGGGAAAACTACGCGCGTGGAAGTTTCACATGAAGGCCTTGTTGAATTTGGACGATCAGTGGGATGTCGTTCAAGGAACGGTCAAGCCAGAGGACGCGAAGGAATAGGATCGCAAGGCTTTGTCCAAAATTTCGTTGCTTGTAGAACGAGACTTAATTCGCAATATTGAAAAGTGTGAGACGTCGAAGCAGGCGTGAGATACGATCCAGACACTCTTTGAAGATTCTGGGCTTACTATAAGAGTGGGACTGTAGCGCCACTTAATTTTGACTCGCCTGGATAGTTGCAAATCAGTTGAAGAATATGTAAACGAAGTCACTTCAACAGCACAGCGTCTGCGAGACATCAAGTTCGAAATAACAGACGAGTGGGTAGGAACCTTGTTGTTAGCCGGCTTACCTGAAGAGTACAAGCCCATGATAATGGGGCTAGAGAGCTCAGGGACTCCAATTATGGCCGATGCAATTAAAGTAAAATTATTGCAAGACGTAAAACCCAGCTCGTCTCAAACTCGATCTTCGAACATCGATTCAGCACTGTACTGTAATCGATCTTCAACCTCGCACTCGCGCCAAGATGACAAACAGCATAACCTCAACGGTAAACAAACCAAGCAACCCAGCAAGTGCTTCAATTGCAACCGTACGGGACATTTCGCCGCGGAGTGTCGCAGTAAAGGTAAATTTTGCGACAAATTAAACAAGCAGAAAAATGTTGACAAGAAAAATAGCTACACTTTTTTAGCATGTATGCTCACAGAAGCAAGCAGACAGAACAATGATTGGTTTTTGGATTCGTGTGCATCAGTACATTTGACAAAACATGAGTTGAAGGATCCTGTGTGTGAATCCAGAGTGATGATACTGACCGCAAACAACGACCCTCTTACCACCGAATCCGTGGGAAATGTAAACATTGAATTATCAGTCAAGGAGGAAACAACTGTAATCACAGCCCACAGTGTACATCATACACCAGGCATAGCAGCATATCTCCTCTCGGTGAGTCAAATTGCCAGTAAAGGGAACACTGTGATTTTTGATAGTGATGGGGGTAGAATCATAAATAAACATAATGAACTGATAGCATCCGCAACACTGAGAAATGGCATCTACCAGTTAGACACTCCACAGACTGTGTGTACACCTGCTGACAGAGCATATGCTGTCACCTGCAGTGAAGATGTGTGGCATCGCAGATTGGGCCATCTGAACAGGAAGAGCATGACTTCATTGAAAACAATGGCTGATGGAGTCCAGAATCTGCAGGTCAGTAAGGTCCCTTGTGAGGTTTGCGTCAAGGGCAAGCAAGCTCGTCTACCATTCACAAGAAGCACATTCAGAGTAGAAAAACCACTGGAGTTAGTACACACAGACCTATGTGGACCAATGGAGACAGTGTCCATTGGAGGAAGCAAGTATTTCTTTGTCTTGATGATTTTTCCCGATACACACACGTGCATTTCCTGGCATCAAAGGACCAGGTTTGCAATGTATTTAAGGAATACTGTGCATTGGTAGAGAACCAAACTGGCAACAAAATCAAGACACTTCGCTCAGATAATGGAACGGAGTTTGTCAATCGCGAATTCTCCAGTTTCACAAATATGAAAGGCATTAATGCAGCGCTGCCAAAAATGTATTGGGCTGAAGCAGTGTCAATGGCTGTCCACCTCAACAACAGGTCTCCAACTGCAGCTCTTGAGGGTAAGACCCCATTCGAGGCTTGGTATTCAAGAAAGCCCAAAATTGACTACCTCAAGATTTTTGGTTGCGAGGCTTTGGCACAAATACCAAAAGAAAGAAGGAAGAAATGGGACCAGCGATCCGAGAAGTTGGTATTTGTAGGTTATTGCGACGACACCAAAGGTTATCGCCTCATGAATCCTGCCACTAAAAGCGTCACCATTAGCAGAGACATTGTTTTTTTCGAAGAGAAAGCTACACCGCCACAACAGAAAGTGAGTGAAAAGCGAACAATGTTGCAGACAAATGATGGCGATGAGACATCACTTCACCCAGAAAAATACCAATATGATGCTAACTCTACTTCCGATCCAGGTGAAGCGGAACCTTCCCATGGTTTTGACGCGGAAGGGTGTGAGACGGAGGAGATTTTGGAAATTGAACAGGTACGAAGATCATGTCGTATCCTGACACCCAGAGTTGATCCAGATTTTTTGTCGTATTATGTCTCTGAGAATGATGAACCACTTGGCTCCAAGGAAGCATTGACAAGCCCTCAAGGAACAGAATGGAAAAGGGCCATCAACGAAGAGCTGAACTCATTCATCAGCAATGAAACCTATGAGTGGGCAGACCTGCCGAAAGGGACAAAGGCATTGAAGACGAAATGGGTTTTTAAAATAAAAAATCCAGACGCCAAGGAACCCAAGTACAAGGCTCGACTGGTAGTCAAAGGTTGTGACCAGAAGCCTCTTTGCTGAGGTACCTCTAGGCACTAGCCGTTAAGGAGGACCTAGAAATAGTCCATATGGACCTGAAGACTGCATACCTACATGGTTATCTAGATGAGGTAATATATGTGCAGCCACCAGAAGAGTTAGAAGGGAAACCATTCAACAAAGTTTGGCGACTAAGAAAGGCTATGTACGGCCTTAAACAAAGTGGGAGATGCTGGAACCGTCATCTACACCAGGTGCTCACAGGAATGGGGCTGCAACAGTCTAAAGCAGATCCTTGTATCTACTTTCAGCGGATAGACAGGCGTATAATTGTGTGTGCCATATACGTTGACAATCTCATAATTTTTGCAAATGAACCGCAGACCCAGGAGAAAATAAAGAAGAAGCTGGAATCCGAATTTCAAATGAAGGGCATGGGCGAGGTGGAAAATTGCTTAGGCATGAAAATCACCAGGGACAGTGGAAAAGGGAAGCTTTCCATCGACCAGACAAGCTACATCGACAAAATGCTCCAGAAGTTCGGCATGTCAGAATGTAAACCTGTCTCGACCCCAATGGAAACTGGCATCGACCTTTGAGGTTCCTCGATAAATACGGCGAAAAGTGATAGTGGAAGTGTCAAGTGTAGTGAGAAAGTGCCATACCAGCAAGCTGTTGGTAGTCTACTATATCTGTCACAAATCTCCAGGCCAGATATAGCGTGTGCTGTTAACTGTTTGGCTCAGTTCAACAACAACCCACAAAAATGTCACTGGATTGCTATCAAGAGGATATTCAGGTATTTAAAGGGGACCAGGGACCTGAAATTAGAGTTTGACCAAAATGGCAACTCTGAGTTGCTTAGTTATAGTGACACAGATTGGGGAAGTGGGAACTATGAGAGACATTCTGTCACTAGCAGCAGCGTCAGATTCATGGGTGGTTTGGTTTCATGGTCCAGTAGAAAACAAAGAACGGTTGCATTAAGTACTGTTGAGGCCGAATATATGGCCCTCAGCTCCACTGTACAAGAAACCTTGTGGTTCAGAACCTTGTGTAGAGAACTTAAGACAGGCACTGAACCCAAGCCATCCATCGTGTATTGCGATAATAAAGGTACGTACTGTTCACTTGGCTAAAAACAGTGTGACCAGTCAGAGGTCCAAGCACATAGACATAAGATATCTTTTTTTGAGGAAACATGTCCAAGATGGAACTGTGGAGGTAGATTATTTGTCAACGGATGAGATTGTTTCTGACATACTGACGAAACCTCTCACCAAGGATAAACACATACATTTTTTGCAAATTCTAGGTCTTAAATGAGTTTATTTTTGTTTGTGCACTTGATTCAGATCATGGTTGTTTATGTTACATGTCTACATCATCATGTTTGCTTGAGTACTGTAATACAAATTGTGTATGTATTTAGTTTTTAAAAGTAGTGTTTCTTGTGTAAAACAGTTTTTTTTTTGTTTTGTTTTTCTTGCTGTGTGGAACAATTCAAGGGTAAGTAATTGTTTTGGAAGCCTTTTTGACTAGTCGTGTACCTACTTTTTGGTCGTCACTTCCGGCGGCATGTACTACATGTTCTCTAGAGTAGTCTAAAGTGGGAATCGTACAGAACAGGACAATAATCAGCTACTGAGTTAACCAACGCCAATGTGTTATCATTATAACTCCTTTACATCTAACATATACCACTGTGCTACTCTGCTGAACAACTAATCACACATCATCCTTAAATACTCTGCACATTTGGTGTAGTATGTTAGCAGCAGGGTGTAATGTAACATCAACAGCAAGCTAATTAGAGAGAATAAAGAACGTAAATGTAAATTGCTGTAGAGTACTACATATATTAAGGAATCTTAAAAAACAAAAATATAGGATGCTCAGACCAGAATTGTACCCACGACCGCTGTGACGGTAGTTCAGCATGTTACTACCGCAGCACCTTGCTTGGTTATCTCCAACATGAGGCACATCAGGTGCATCGTTCTTGGTGCCGCAGTTTTAATGGTCAGATGTAAACAACGGAAACAACTTCCTTCCAACAAATAAAACAATTTTTTTATTATTATTATTTATTTATTTTGACAAAAATTTTGGATGTACAGTACTTAATTACTGATCAAGAATACCTTTCAAATAATAGGTCCACTTTACGTGAGAGTATGTTGGATCGGAACAAAATACAGTCAGTTTTCCTGTTACTGGCATTCTTGTGTCTGTGATGTCCATGTGTTTCAGTGGTTGAAGACCCACATAAATTTTAGTTTCCTGAAAATAATATAATATAGTTACTATTATCACTGGAGATAGGGTTACATTGGTAAACTATTTATATTATTTGAATTCATATTAGGAATACAAAGCGAGTTGTTCAGATTCAATAGCAAGTTTGATCAAGACATATGCTCCACTTTGTTACACTACAGTACATGCCATTGACAGCCACTTCTAACATTGAAAATAAAACAAAAAGTACAATAACCTGCTTCTTCTGTTTCAGATTTTCACCATTTGTATCTAGCAAAATTACAAATCAATTTTTTTTTATTGTCTGCCAATTACAGACATTTAATTGTACACTAGACCCCCAATTTTACGAACCCTGGATTTAACGAAGGTAGCGATTCTACGAATACAATCTCAGGAACCCTCAAAAAAATAACAAAATTATATGACAAAAAAAAATTGTAAGGAATTATGTAGACAATGAATATCACACACTGTATCTAATTCACGACATTAAAATATGAATTGTAGAGTTGCAGTTATTACTTGGTAAGTCACAATATTAAAAATAAAACAAAAATCCGTTAAAAATTGCGGCAGTGACAGTTTGAAAACCGCGCAGCGCCACCTGTGCCAAGTTGGCCGGCCTGTCTCTAACTACGACGTATTAGGATCTATATTGAGGTCGTACTATAGACGCAAAGTTCCAGAGCATGCGCATATGTTCATTTAACTATAGTACAGCCTCCTTCTAGGCTGTTTCACGACGTCTTTATCTCTCGTCTCGCGCTGAATGAGTTTACTTTTTTACACGAACCCTATAAATAATAGCGTGATATTTTTCTTTATTGCGTTAACACCATACGTACTTAAAACAATTAACTTGGCGCATAATTTGCTTAAACAATGCGTTACTACGTGTCGTAAAACGTGCGTTTCACAAGTAAGCATGATAATAGCGCTACCTATTATCCAAGTGAACAAACATTTGTCTCCGGGTATGTAGAACTTGGAAAATAAATAGACGTTCGTGTATTACGTAATCCCGGAACTCCTAATTTATTTTTACCGCATATACTGACTGTGAAAGTGATTATTTTCATTCACTTATACATGTAATTCTCAACGATTTTAGGTAAGAACGTCACAAAATGGCGTTTTTGGAACAACGTCGGTATATGCTACAGTGCCGCTATCTATCAGCCATCTTGTGAACGTTCGTACAGTTGCGCTATCTGTCCACTCTGCACGCTACTAGTATCTACATTCTCGTACAATTCATCAACAACGTCGAGGGAATGTTTCTACGTTTATGTTACATAAAACTGCGCAATGAATAAATACATCCGCTTATTCCTTCTTTCTTTGGTGAATAATTTACAAGGACATTTTACTACAAGGAATGCCTACTTTATTTTTTTCCATTAAACGCTATGCAAATCGGGCTATTCGCTCGTGAGAAGGCACTCGACAGCTCGGTTTTCTTTTTTTTTTTTAGGACAAAGGTCGATCATATCTATTGTTTAGCGGTGTTCTTTTGATCGTAAGACATCTGCCCATTGATATAAATTTATATTTCAACTATCACTTGCGTTATTTTTCCGTTAAATGCTACGGAAGTCGGTCTATTCGCTCGAGAGAAGACACTCGGAATCTCGATTTTCTCTTTTTTTTTTTAGGAAAAGGATTGGTCATATCTATTGTTTAGCGGTGTTCTTTTGATCGTAAGACGTCGGACTATTGATATAAATTTACATTTAAACTATCACTTACTTTATTTTTCCGTTAAATGCTACGGGAGTCGGGCTATTCGCTCGAGAGAAGACACTCGGAATCTCGATTTTCTCATTTTTTGGGGACAAGGGTCGGTCATATCTACCGCTCAACAGTGTGACGTCTGGCTACTGATATCAATTTATGTTTACATTATTACATTAATTAATTTCCCGCAAAACGCTACGGAAGTCGGGGCCTAGAGACACTTTGCAGAAAAAATGCAATTTAAAAATTTTCTGTTAAGGAGGGAGGGGGGGGGGGCAAAATAAGCCGCTATTGAATTTACGAAAGTAGCGATTTTACGAATGCGATGAGAGGAACCGTGAGTATTCGTAAAATCGGGGGTCTAGTGTATACACAAAAGTAAACCATTGCACTATAGCTGTGTTATAGTGTAAGCCTGCTTACATTATGGTACAGCTTTTGATCAAATAATTGTGTAGCAACATACTCCATGTGAACTGTGGTGTGGTGATGGTGTATGCAATCACTGCAGGATTTCGAAAATTTATTTACATGCAAATGAAAACTCAACGCGGTTGATACTAGTTTCATAATAAAATATTCATACATAATATTTTAAGTATGCTACTTGCTCTACACTACTGTAAAATAAAATGGCTTTTCACTTAATTCGTAACTTTTGTGAAAGAAGTTATCAGCGCTTCCCATTACACGTCAGCTATGCCAGCATAAAGTAATTACTGTGCTGTAATCAAAATATGATTTGGACCTTGTTATATTTAACTCTAACTACAAGTATTACAACCGTATCGCAAGATGATAACAACCATCTTGGCCCGCCATTGACAAAGCACACTGCCGGCCGTGACCACACTGGTCAAAACATAGTCTGCCGACCAACGAGCCATAACTACTACGATAGTCATTTAACAGTCTAAAATCAATCAATCACAACACACTCCCTTCCATTCTTGAACCGATAACACTATAAGTTAAGTCTCTCTGGAGCTTTGAATAGTCTCTTTGGGTGCCTGCGTAGAGTCGACCCCGGTACTTGTGTTGAAAAACCTCTGAAATCTTCGTCATTGTCACTATCACTTGATCTGGCGAGGTTGGACTGACCACTCCTACCAGACGTATCCTTTTTGTAACCTCTCATCACAGACGATCCTTGCTGCTCCAGCCCACTGGTCACCTCCTGCCCACAACCTCCTTTTTGGCTGACCGGATCACTCCATCTTGAAGTCGCCAGACTGGACCTTACCTGCGGTTGACTGTCCTGCTCTGCTCTGGGTGATCTCACCACTCCTGCTTCTGTCGTCGGTATTACTCCAGGACTACTATGACGAT
>PNEQ01088051.1:0-19931 GCA_003012365.1 Medauroidea extradentata | reverse complement strand
CTTCATTCGACATTTTTTACCACTTATGTTCCTTTATCTAGAAAACTATTGGAGATAGAAGTCTGAGATTTGGACAGTCATTTTAATATGTATTGATACACCTACTGAAGTAAAATTATCTCTTAGCATTGTATAATATTAAAATTAGGAGGATTCATATCCAAAATTTTTTAGTAAAATTTTACAATTTAAAGAAAAATAAATGTTTTTTTAATTTTTTCTTTATTGTTGCTCTTCTACTTCAGTAGACAGATACTGTGTTGCTACATCAACTGTATAAATCTCACAGCTGTATCTTTATTGGTTTCAAAGTTACAGGAACATGAGTTTTGCCAATTTTAACATTGTTAGCATAGGCCTTACAGTCTCCCCTTAATAATATGTATCTTGATAAAATAACACAGTAACCCATGCACCAGCATTGTCTCAGGTAAGAAGTCATCTGTCTGAGGTAACTGTGATGCACATTAGATTACCGGACAACAACACAGTGTAGATAACTACAACATTCGTAATCACAGAACTGAGCAAGGTTTTCCAGTTGTAAAACACTGGACGTATGTTCTGGAGAATCTAGGTTCAGTTGCCAAACCTGCCATCTTGATTTCTGTTTTTCCACAGTTTTCCAAAATTGTTAACGGATGAATTCTTATATGGTTCCTGGCTAAAGGCAATGTCTGTCCTAGTTAGTATTTTTTTTTATCTCTACTGGCTTTGCTGATGATGATATTAATGTCTACTTCCATACCTTATCTTAAAAAACATGTGTTAATTTTTTTTTTTAATTGACTGAAATCAAAATGTTAGTTTTACTTCATTTGTGTTTTACTCTTATTTTTTAAATTATTATGTAAATGGATACTTTAAATATTACATGGATGTTAGTACATATTTCTTGAGCAATGAATTATGCTTTAATAATCTTCAGAATAAACTAAAATATTTGAGTTTGGAATAGTTTGTGTAAAGTATACGTTTCCATGTAATTACTGTAGTTTCTTTAATGTTTTGTCGTAAATACGTTATTTTACACATCTGTGAATAATACAGCGTAGTGATACCAATTTGCTGTTAAGGTTATTCCGGATCCGAAGCCAAGGTCGTCACGCTGGTACAGCACGTCGGTCCCAGAGGAGAAGTGGGACACTAGAGAGGCCAGATACTCATCAGCAGAGTATCATACCAACAACCTGCTGAACCCAGTGTTGTTTGAGGAGACTAGCAAACACATACCCAAGAATGCCATCCTTATAGAGATTGCTCCTCACGGCCTGCTGCAAGCTATACTGAAGCGCTCCATGGGAGCAGACTGCGTCAACGTGCCTCTCACGCAGCGCAGCAACGACGACGGCCTCGAGTTCTTGCTCTCCGCTATCGGCAAGTGAGTAATTTCAAAAAATATAGTTTTGCTCGTGAAAGGGCGCCAGTAATATTCTCTAGATGTTCCACTTCGAGACTGTTATTATGTCTCAGGGGTTGGTCAGTTCGGCCTAATTGATATCCCACCCGGTACGTTGTGATGATGGTTAGCAAACTAGTGTCAGTCCCCAGTACGCCTGATAACTTACTTTAATTATGCTACTAGTATAAGATGCTGTAAAATTAGTAACATGATGGTTCTGTTGGCAATTATTAATGTTCAGTTTTTTTAATCCTCAGTTTATTTTTATCTGTTGCGTAAAAACTGTTATGTTGTAAATGTCCTGAATTAATGTGAGTGTGTGTATTAACCTTTTTTTGACTAGAGTAGTTAGTCTGAGGAATATGGCTGCCATGTAACTGTGTGCGCGAACGGTAGTAAAGATGTAATAAAAGGAAGTAAATTCAGAAGGAGAGTTCTTCATTTCCAAGTGTTCTTCCTATTTGTACTCGTGAGATGTGTAAACGATTCCATTCATTACAACAGGTTCCATTCAATGATGATTTATTAGACTAGTTACACAGTGCCATATTAAATAAAATACGCACTCATCGAGGCCACTGTAATTATGTGAACCTGGCGGTTCAAAACATGGTTGATTAATCTTCGTGGGAACGACGGCCTGCTGTGATATGTCACACGTGGTAGGTGGGTGATCACAGTGTGAAAAGCAGATTGCGGGATGGAATCTACGGCATTTGAAAATGCATCTCCTTAAGCAGCGAGGGGCCGCTGGCCACTGTGATGGACCGTCGGGTTTGCTTGGAAGCGTACGTAGATGAAATGATTTAGTGGTATGCTTTCCTGGCTAACATGCCACAGGGCAGCCTATCTCATGTACGTTAAAATATGGTAATGCTCTTAAGTGGTGTTGGCAGTAATGTGCGTGTTGCGGTAAATGTGGGAAGACCGAATGGATGATAACGGGCACTTAACACACCCTACCCACAAATGATGCTGTTTGCTGAATGACTGGCGTGAATGCGTGATAATGGATAGATACACTGCTTCCATGAACACAGACTCTATGGTGATACGTTAACCTGCACGTGGCCGGTCACAAAATCTTGGATTATGCCCTTAAAATGATACAGATCTGCAAAGTAATGTCGGTGGTGTGCGTATGAAATGAAAGCAAACCACAATACCTGATATATGTCCTGTTTTATGGATGAGGAACCTTGAAGGCTTTCGATACAAGAATCCCTAGCCATGTGGCTGTGATGGTGCAGATGCAGATTTTACGTTAAAGTACCAAAAATGGTAATAATTGTTAGGTAAAGCGGACGCGTAATACGATGAGATGTCTGGTAACGTGTGCTAGGCAAAGGTGAACCATTATACTAAAAGAAACTATTGAAACCTAAGTCAGTAATCAATACATGTAGTGCACAAGGACAGCATTTCACCTCTCCAGACGAGTGTATATGAGAGGAGAAAACCTCTTGCTTATAAGCTGTAACCTATTTATTATGTGTATTGTTGGATCTCATAATAGCGAGCAGGGAGCATATAAGAACAGTGATGTAAATTCCATGTCAAACTGTTCCTGATTTTTTAGGGGTGGTAGGTGAGGGAGTAATGAGTGTGAACTAGTACCAACTGCAAACAGAATTAGTTGAATGTATGCACGAAAAATAATACAGTGAATTCGTGATAACTCGGACCTCAATGTCCCAGACTTCAAATAACTCTGACAAAATTTAAAATAAAAATAATTTTAATTAAATTTTTTTTTTGTTAAAAGGCATACGAAAATCGTATCTGCATGATTTAAATCATCACATGTTTTAGAACAGTATTAAGCTTTATAGTGTAGTTGTCCACCGCTATTTAGCCTTTAATAATCCCACCGTAAATTTCTGGCAAGTTCCACATTGTTAACTGTTGCTAGCGAGGCGCGCAATGCACAAGTGAAGGTGCAACACAGCAGGCCAACCTCTCACTTCTTTATCTTTACTTCCTCCTCGCCGTACGAGACGGTACGCACGTGTGTCATAAACAAACATTTCAATGGGTGTTTGTGAAATGGGCAGTAACTACGGGTTACAATGACACACAAACATAAATTTATTTCGTGCTGGTATGTGCAATGAATTCAGGGTTTCAAAACAAATTGTTCCAGACATTAAAAATAAAAATTGAAAACCATTGCTTTGCATTGTGCTGTAGAAAATGTGGTGAGAGGGTTGTAAATGATGATGATTTTAAGAGCCGATGTGGGGAGGAGAAAGAACAACACAACATCCATGCCTGAGCCAGGATTGAAACCCAGGGCCTCTCACACAAAAAACGAGTGGCGGGGGGGGGGGGGGGGTTCAAAAATAGAAATATTTGCTCCGGGCCTCACATTCTAGAGGGCCTCACTTTTGAATAAAAAATATAAGTTAAGTGAGTTATAATTTCAGATGAATGGGTTTCATAAAGTTTCTAATAAACCTTGACGGTTGCTGTGAAATGTATTTTAAGTGTAAGTGCGAGTAAAGTCGTCATTGATGTCCACTGCCGATGTGAGAGCAATGATAGCGCAACCAACATGTCAGAAGTGTGAATGCCTACAAGCTTGCAGTATCACTGCAAAAAAAAAAAAAAGTTGAGAGGCTCAGATTTATGGTGCCCCTGGCCTCATATTCTAATAAAGTGGCTGGAAAAAACTATTTATCGTAGGAAACGTTTGAAATGATGTAATGATACAAATCTGGAGGAGATGGTAAACAGATGGTACATTCAGTAGAGAGTATGAGTGATTGTTGTGAGAGGTGTAGAGCTGCAAGACACAGCCAAAAACTAAGCACATTTATGTAAACTAAACAGTAATTGAGATACTTGTCTGATACAAAGCAATTCATGGTCTTAAATGCATTGTTTTAACATTTTTGTGCTGTACTTTTGGTTGTTTTTACTCCCATTTAACTGTAAAACATGATTGAAATTTTATTGCTTTTTAATGTGACAGTTTGTGTACGAATGAAGCTGTAAATTACACGCTTGCTGATTATTGATTTCTGAAAAAATTTATGATTATCAAATTTTCAAACTTATTTATCAATAGACAAAATTATGTTTAGCTGTCGTTTGCATTTTGTTATTCCATGTCATATGCATTTTTGTTATACCACATTTTATAGTGACTTGTATTGTCTTTGACGTCACACGGGAACGCGGTCAAACAGGATAAAAAGTATCCTGTGTCCTTCTCCTGGTTCTAAGCTACCTCCCCACCAATTTCCAGTCAAATCAGTTTAGCCGTTCTTGAGTTGTAAATAGTGTAACTAACACGACTTTCTTTTATATATATAAGATTTGCATAGGAACTCTGGACTGAACGTAAACATTCTGGGCTGGGAGAGAAATGGCGTGTATTCATACTGTGGAAACGTGTGGTGCATTTTTAACTGTTCACCGTTTGTGAACTGCTGTATACAGAAAAATGTTACAAAGTTGTGATTAAATACACTGACAATATTACTTAACTACTGTAATTTACTAATTCTAAAGGCACAAAAATATCATAAATTTGAGATCTCATCATAATTATACTAACAAAAAGTATTTTGCAGTCAACCACAATTGCCCTTCCACAAGAACAACTGTGCTACAACAGTACGACACATACCGAAAAATTGCTTTCAGACATGAACAAGTACTTTCTAAACAGGAACCCACATTTTCACAACTTTGTAACTTACCAAGCAGTTAATATTACAATACACATGGACACACTATTTTCACTTTTTTTTTAACAAATCTGTTCTTAAAGTTTGAGCACCGAAGCCACTGAATCAAGACAGCTGTGTTCACCGTTGTGTCACCATTATGGCCATCTTATCTTTTGAGTCATAACTTGTTTTATCATTGGACAACTCTATTAAATCATAACATGTAGACTTAACATTTATAATAACATTAATACATGTGATAAGATAAACAATGAAATTAAGTTGATAACTAGTTTATGAAATAAAAATAATTTATTCTAGCTGTAAATGTTTAATGTTGGCACTCAACAGACACATTAAATAAAAGCCTCCCAATCCGTATCTAGAGTCAACTCCCTGATAGGGAGCGCAGGAATAGAGAGAACATGGTTATAATGTCTTTTAGAAGAACCTTTGAAAATGGGGAAAAAATTTTCTATAAAAATGGTGATTGTACGAGTAGATATGTATATGGCAAGTTTGTTTTGAAGAAGGCTTGCAGTGATACAATGTGAAGCGGGCTTTTATCTGTCTGCTGCGGCTCCACAACTCCTGGTTCCCCCACCCCTGTCATGTCTTTTCTTGGCCTCTTCCTAGAAAACTTGTGATGCTGTCCTGCGACACATTCCACCGCCTTGCCGCTATGATTTTGTGCTAGCATTATTGACGACCCACGCAGTACTTTAGACTTTGAGTAGTTTTTGCATGGTTTTATGACATGTTAGAACCCACTGTCTTCTGAATAAAATGATACCATATCATTTGTTTCCATTATGAGGGTGTGGTACGTAGTTCAACGGTAAAAGCATCAGTCTATGACTGTAGGTTTCTTGAAGCCAATTTGCGAAAGTCAAAAAGCAGCAATCCTAGACAATAGTTTAGCCAATGTTTTGAACTAAATAGTTTCCAGTGTTACGAACTTCTGAGGCACAATCTGTGACAGCAGGACCTCGTTCATTTAACTACAGCACAACTAATAAAGTTAGCAAATATCATTATCTAGGATTGTCGTTTTGTATTACATCCATATTGGCTTTGAAAGAAATGAAGACTTCAGTCGATGTTTTCGGCGTTTATTTATCTACCATGCACTGTCAATGTTAAAAAGAATAGGCATAAGGTTTTTCCAAGTGAATTAGGATCATATTTAATTGTTTCTTACATAACAATAAAAATAAAATTTTATTTGAATGTAATAAAAAATGTAGATCTTTTCGAATTAAATAATGGTTCAGAAGTATGAATAAACATGCATCATGCAGAGTATACAGTCTCAGTGAAGCACAAGCTTGATGCGGTGAAGTACGGCTCATGCACACAGATCTTTATTTGGTTTTTACATGACCTAGCGCACAAACAAATATCTTGGTACCCAGTCTACACAATGTTGCAGTAGACAGTACAGAAACTACAATGTAGACGGTGTTTCAAATGCTTACTTTATTGATTGGAGAAATATTTTGTCTCTTCATTTTACTGATACAAAAAGTGAAGATACAGTATTTATTTGATTTCTTATGTATTACAGGTTATACCTGGCTGGAATTGTGCCACGTATCAGCTCTCTGTATCCACCAGTACAGTTCCCAGTATCTAGAGGAACTCCATCTCTTTCATCGCTTGTTTCCTGGGACCATTCAATAACATGGCCGCTAACAGAGGACAAAAACCTTGTATGTATGCCACATTATTGAATTTACTGAAATTCTTCCATGTGCCTTTATGTGATCATGTTTGGTGTTCAGAAATCACATGTATGAAATTTAGCATTTTTCATAATTGAGTTATGGTATTTTTTTTCTAATCCTTTACTTTAGATCCAATAAAAAGTTGATGGTAATATGACGTTGCTTCAAAACCATAAATGTACCTACATAAAAGTTGAGGATTGCATGTTGTAATTACTGTTAGAATTTTAGTGAAGTTAAGTAAAAAATTTTCAACAGTTGAGGTACAGGAAATTGACACTAGACATGGTGCTCCTTATATATCATTTGTGTGTCTGTAACTCTTTATCCTCTTTTGGCAACGTTCCACAACATGAGTCCGTAGTTCTGCTTGGGGATTGTAAGAAGAATCAGTGAAGTTCACTGACATTGTACACTATATTGTGCAACTGTGGACATCTATCAATTTATTTTAATTTAGTACAGTATCATCTCTTATGGCTTTGTAGTCTTTCTTTACAATCCATTTTCCAGAATACACAGTGCAGTCGAACTGAAATTCTAATTGATTAAGTCTTACCTTCTGTACCATCATTCTTCTACATCTAAACTTATCAAGTCAGGTTTTTTTTGCCTTGGTTTGGCATGTGATGTTCAAAACAGGCACATAAAAATTAGGTAATACTCAATAAATATCACTGGCTGCTGTTTTGGCGAGAATATTTTTTAAAATCCAATAAAGGAAACAAGCACTGTAAAATTGCTACATGAATTTGTAGAAAACTGTTTCCTGCCAATCATAATTTTTTAAATAAAAAAAATTATAATTTCGGCTGACACCAACTTAAAGAACATTTCTTTAACTGAAATGTACTAATTCCATGTGTTAAGTACCTGGGTAGTTATATTACCAATTTTAGCCAAACATCAGGCCTTTGTGTGTGATGAATATACCTTGGCACATTCTCAAACTTTTTGCTGCATGTAATTTGCCCCTCCTCTGCTAGATCTAATAGTTTACATACTACCACGTAACGTCAACTTACTGCATTGTGCCACCATATGCTGCCTATGGAAGCTGGCTCGGCCAGTGAGATGTTGTAACTGTGCTACGGAGTGAAACATGTGTGGTCCGTCTGTGTTGTTTTATGTAGCACCTGCAAGTACAATTATTTAAGTACAGTACTTGTACTTGTCTAACCACGTAAATGTTATAGTAGTAGTGAAATTTATGATAAGTTACTTTTTAAAATTTTTTTACAAGCAAATGAAAACTATGCAAAACTATCTGTCTATATATTTAGGGAGACAAGCGGGGGAGTTAATATAAAGACAAGAGACTGTAAAGCTTCTCAATACATAGTTACGTACGTTGTGCCTTTTAACGCCTTATACAAAATACCTTTATGTTCCAGCATAGCTTAAAGTCTATGATTTTACTCTGAATAATGACTTCCTCCAACAAACTTGAATTACCTGTATAAAGGTTTAACCCACAGAAGTAAAAATTTTTTTACTTTAGGTAACACATTTTTTAAAACTGACTAAAGAGTACAAATTAATTTTTATGAAAATATGTGTAAGATTAAAACGAGAAATGTGGAGCGCATGCAATAGGTGGTAATTGATGCATGAATGTCATTTAAGGCACAAACAAACTTATTTCACTGCAAATGAAATGAACAGTTGTGTGCATTTTCTCAATGATAACTGGTCTCTACACTCCTCACTACTATTTATTGCTGCATGCACCCCATATTTTTGTTTTAATCTTACAAGTATTTATGGCCTTTAAAAATTGCTACTCATCTTAAATGAAGATGTAAATAGTTTTGGTAACCTAAAAACCGTTTGAAAGTTAAGCTGTAAGCTGTGGAGTTGTATGATGTTACAAGGATTGTGTTTTCGGTTAATAAGTCAAAACAATTGCCCCATTTTTTGATAGAATTTATTTGCCCCATTTTTTATAGAATTTATGGTGCAAAATTTTGGTGAGTATCATATTTGTGACAAAGATCACATTTACCTTGTAGCGAAGCGTGCGTCGCTTGGTGATTAATACAGTTGGAGCAGGTGCCTAGATTCTTTTTCTCTCCAGCACATAACTCTCAGGCTGAGAAAACTAGGCTCTAGGTACCCTACCATGGAGTTGTGTAGTTGTGTGTCTAGTGCTTGGCTAGCAAGTGACAACAGCACTCAAGCATGTGATGGCCTTGCAAGTTGCAAGCATCTGCTGCAGCCTGGTGTTGCCAAGTGGTGCATAGTTAGTAGAAGCTGATAATGTCTCCTGCCACATGCTCTGCCACTGTGCATATTGGGCACCCAGGGGCAGCAGTAGTTTCCTATGATGTTTGTACTGTATACTGTTAATATAAGCATTAAAGATATTTCAACTAAATATTTGTGTTTCTGTTAATGGAAAAATTATTTTTTGGCCACAAATTTTAAAAATAGTAATTTACTTTTTTTTTCTCCACTCCGAGGTTTTGTACCTTCAGAACTATGACTCGTCTTATGTGCTAGGTTGTCCTGTATGCTGGCAAACACATTTTGTGTAACAAAAATTAATTGCTCAAGCTACACACAAATTTTATTTTTCAACCATCCTTAAAAATTAAAAATGAGAAAAAGTTTTGGTATCAAATAATGTACTTTAATTTGTTTCCTGTGAATTTTTAATTTTGAAAATTCTAATAAATATTACAACTCAAAATAAAAATACTATGGAGGTGTTTTTTAAATGCATTTAGTTTGCCAATTTGGAGACATCACCTACTCTAATTATTTGGGGAAAATATTTTTTGCAAAACAAATTTTATGTGCTTTGCTGCCTGGGGCTGAGAAAATAGAATTCATTCAAATAGCAGTTATATTCTATTTCAATCTGAGTACAAGCTATTATCTGCAGAGCAGTATTAGTGGTACAGTATACTATTTTCTACTTGAATCCTTTCTAACAATGTTTTTTTAATATTGAAGCAGTAACTCCCTCGACTGTAATAACATTGTGAAACTCCAGTACCTATAATTTTTTTTATCACTGCAACAGGGGTGGAGGACAGCGAGGGAACAGTGATCATTGTTTGTCTCTTTGTATTAGATATTAATTACTTAATTATTTTTTGAAACATTTATATACAGAAATTTATATGTTTGTTGTTGTTTTAGATTTATTACATATTTGTATGTGGTTCATGAACATTTTTTACTGTGTTAACAATTTGGTAAATGCTTTTTTTTTTTTCAGGATAAGGGATTTAACATGAGAATAAATGTGACCCTTACATTAAATAATGAATGCTACCGTATACTCAAAGGTTATGTTGTAAATAGTTGCATTATTCTACCAGCTGCAGCTGTACTGGTGAGTAGCTGTTTTCGTAAATGGCAATAAACTTGTTCTTAACATTGACAGATTATAGCAAAGTGATTAATTTCAGTATATTACATTTGTAGTACATAATAGTACATAATTTTATCATTATTGTGCTGCAGATTGGTTAGCTTAAGTTATCTTGTGTGTATGTTCTTAGAAGAAGAAAAGTGAATGAATAGAGATGATCACTCAGTAATTGTAGAGTCAAACATTGTACAGCACACCCCAGCTGTTTAAGTACTTGCAACATCAGTTGTTAGTATGTGTGTGTGCACTAAGAGTGTGTCTAGGTGCCTGTATTTGTTGTGCTTATTGATTTCATTCTAAAGTATAAAAATGCTTGTATATTCTATCTGTGCACATGTAAGAAACATGCAAAATACTTTATTAACAAATAGCAGGAATCTTATAAATTGGAATATTCTTTAAGATATATAATTCATTATTAGAGCAGTGATTTTATGGTGAAAAGATTTTCGCAACATTTTAGTTTCAATGTGTTATGTTGCACATCTGCAGCTCTGCTACATCGTCTGTGATTGGTTGATTTTACTCTCACTTGCCTTGGAAAATTACAGACGTGCGAAGTCACAATAATCTTACTCTGATTGGTGCACTCAATTGAGAGACGTGTCTGAACAAAGTCACCCTGCCAGTAATCATAAGGCAGGGCTGCCAATGTGCACGTGAGACACTGAAACAAAGTGGGCAAGAATCTTTTCGGTAAAAAAACAGTGGCCCTACTAATTATGTGTTAAATTGCATTGCCCTTCCTCTATTTTCTTCAGCTACCAAATACGTATCTACTCACATTCGCCTCAAAACTGTGCTTTGTTCCACGTTTGTTCCATGTATGTTCCATGTTTCCATCTGTTACTGCAGGTAGGTAAGTGTCACCTGCACGATATGTGAATCTGAACTGTCCGAGAGTCACCTGCATTATTTAAGTAAAACTGCATGTGTTCCTGTTCCGCTGAAACTTCCCTGGAGTGCAATAGTGTGGTGAATGTATTAATTAGGACTTTCCCAGCCGCCCACATAGCTTCTACTACACTAAGCTCCCCTTCTGCCACCTCGCCTAGGGACTGCCGGCGAAAGTCACACGCCACGAGCTCTGCTTTACCGACCTGGGCCGGTTCATGTCCAGGTGGCGCCCATCCACCGACCACTTCTACACCACTCGCCCCTCACCTTGTGCTTTACGTTTTCTCTAGGCAGGCACACGCATCAACTTTATATTTTACATCTTATTTTGTTCACTTGTGCTTTGCTTATTTCTTTCCATAGTCCTGTAACTTGATACGTTATTAAATAGTACCGTTTAGGTTAAGTCAACATGTGTGTGGTGAATAGAGATAAAAACCAAAATAATTGATTGACATTCATCAAAATTATATCTAAATAACAAAATTAATTAAAATTGCTCGAAACTCTGTATTTTTTTCCTAGCTAAACTGTGATTATTTCTCCGCAGAAATTACTGTAGAACCTAGCTCTGACGACATTGCACTATGCCAAATAATTATGCTATTAGAATGTTGGTATCATTAGATCTGAAGTACCGTACTTACTCGCATATGGGTTGCACATTTTGTGCCAATTTCAAGTGCCAAAAATGAGGGGCGTGACTGTATGTGAGTTTTTAATTATATTCGAGACAAAAAGAAGTTTATGCATGAAGGCAAACTAACTAAAGTTTTTTAAAAAGGTGTTAACATTTGTCTTTGGTGAAAATAAAGTAACATGAGTTGTGTATAGTTATGTAACGGAGAGAATGATATACTGGAAGCAGTGCTGGCCAGACCAGCAGCATATAGCTGTCGGGGGTATAGTGTATATTGTGATGTGTCGCTAGCCAGAACACTACTCTTATCTCAAGGTGCCATAAATAACTCGTGGTGCTCGTAAACATCTTCTTCTAGGATGCTAATAGAGAATAAATAACTCTACCAGAAGTATACTGATAATTCAATTTGTGCTTCTCTAAGTGTAAAAACTGTCCACTGCCGTGTCCCAGTCCTATCTTCCAGATTAACTTTCTGGCATGCATTTTGCCGTGTTTACCAATTTAATAAAAAAAAACAGGAAATTCCAATACTTTTGCAGTTATAAACTTTAGCAGTAATTGTTTGTATGATATAAATTACAGAAATTTACATAAAAAGTTCCATACATAATTCAAACTTCAACATTCTAAAAATAAAACATGGTCTCCCTTGGAAACTATGGTTTTTAGGCCACTTTAATTCCAAAAAGAATCGTATTTATATCTTCCTATTTTTACACTAATTTCTCATTTTAAACTGAAAGAAATAACCGTGCTGAGCTCTAAAACAAACAAAATAAAACCTAAGGTACCAAACTTCCACCATTCTCATACAATTACACAAAATTCCAACCATCACTTTGTTCAGGGTTAACAATATTAGGAGTAGTATTGATTAAAGGCTCTGGAATATCCATTACAGGTATAGTTGTAGATAAATGAGAACAATCAATTATAAAATACTACCATAAAAATACTGTACATCTGAAACTTAAACCACTTTATGGGGTAAAGATACTATCACAACGTTACAGTATGATGTCGAAGATGTTAAAAAATTTTAAAGTCTTAAAATGTTTCATGAATTTGGTTGCCTCTCTTGCAGGTACAATCTTGTGTAAACTCATGTCAGGAATTGTCTAATAGAGGATTCAAAACTAGTATAGCACTGGTAATGGTTTTGATGATTCCATTGGAGAATGTTATTTTTTGTAATCTTGTGGATTGTCATAAAGATATCAAACCTTTATCTCAAATATAATTAGGTCATGACTCTTGACGGGAATGTGTATTTTCAACTAACTTAAGATTGTTTTCCTATATTTTTACATCAATGCTAATCTCATGAATCAAAATTATCTTCGCTTAGCTCTGCATTCATAAGATGGTACTTTCAGGTAGTTGCTCTTACTTTTAAGACAACAAAATTATGTTCTCTTTAGATTGTCAAATGGCTGCACTTAAGAAGTAAAGAAAGCAAAGAATGTCGTACATTACGTGCTGTACCAAACTTGCAATTATTGAATTTAAAAGGGATCCATTACTCAACGAAACTACTTCTCAAATACGTAGATCAATTGCAGTGGTAATATTTTCATATGATCCAAATTTACTAAAAAAAATTTCTTTAAAAAAGGATTTTTTCACTTTCTGTTTGCTCATATTGTGTTTTTGTACGATATAAATTTTAACTTTAAATTACATTCAAGCATTAAAAATCAAATTTGGCAAGGTTTGGAAATGTAGTAATTTTCCTTTAGAATTTTCAAGTACAGTGTAATACTTCGAGTTACCTTCAAAATTGATCAGTTTAGAATTGTAATTTCTTTTAACGAGTGGTTTCTCATTTAAATTCTGGGACTGTGAGTTTGGCAGGCAAAGCCTATAAATCTAAAACCCCAACCTTGGTTTGCTGTCTACAGAAAAATTGCTATAGAAAATAAGTGATCCCATTGAACATAACAGTTTTTTTGGACACATTCCATTGCGGACGAATTTATACCATATTGCAGAAAAACCCACAATAAAACGATAATCAAAGAAAGAAAAGCCAGTAAGCTGTAGTAACAGACATAAAACACACTGATAATTCCTGAAAGGTTTTAGTCACACCCCAGAAGATGACGCACTGACAAAAAACAGATAAGAACAACACAAAATTAATTCCTAAGTGTAATATAGTTGACTGGAGAAAGGTGGGGAGAAAAAAAAATAATAATAATAAATAAAAACAAAAAAACAGCTGTTGTTTTTATGTATATTCTTACTCTAGTTGACTATATTCCACTTAGGAATATATTTTGTGTTGTGTTTATCTGGTTTTTGTCCGTGTGTCATCTTCTGGGATGCGACTCAATTCCTTTCAGGAATTATCTGTATGTTTTATGTCTGTTGACTAAAGCTTACCGGCTTTTCTTTCTTTGTTTTAGTTTTATTGTGGGTTTTTCTGCAATACATTCTCCCGCAATGGCGTATGTTAAAAAAAAATGTTTATGTTCATATCATGATCCCATTGCAAGAATCGTTCAAAGATAAAGTGATCCCTATCTGAACATCTTAGAAGCTCCTTATCAATGGCCTGAGTAGATCAGCAGACGTCATGGTTGTTACAGGGTAGTTATTATTGATGTGAAGTAAAGTTGGTAACACTGGCGAAAGTGGGTGCGAAGTTATGGAGAAATACCATTCGGAGAATAAAAGATATGATTGATGTGTGATCTGATATAATGTATTATTTAATCTGGAGTAACAGGTTGAGTATAATCGTAGCAATGGTAACTCTCTAACTTTAAACAGTTTCATACAGAAGACAAGCAGCTAAAAGAATAGAAAACACTAGTATTTATGAAAGACATATTGCAAAGGACAAAGGAACTGCTGTATGTATGTGGATACCTGAGCTCAAACATTTTGGACAAATGTCTGTAGAGGAAGCCTAGATATAGAGGAATAGGAACTTTTATTTGATGAAAATTAAACTAATGTATGTAATACTGGAAAGGCTTGTAAATAGGACAGCTTTGATGTAGTATTTCACTGCAACTGTAGAGTAATTAAAGACAACATTTAATAGGGCAGTTGTTACAGCACAGGACAAGTGAAGAGGAAACTGAACCAAACCATCTTATGCAGAAAGACTAACAGTCATTTTAAACACTTAACTTATGTACTTTAGAGTGTGTGGTAGGTAAATAAATGCTGAGAACTCCAATTGAAGTCTTCGCATTTTGAAAGTCAGTATGGGAAAACTACAAGTTAAAAGTGTTAGATATTGGCATTTACCAATTTTATGAGCAAACGTTTACCCAGGATAATGCATTTGTTAAGCGTGATATGTAATTTGCACCACAATTAAATGTACGTGGTTTCTGCATGGAATGTCAGAAAAATGTTACTCAAGAAATTTTTTTGCACTGAAAGTTTGCAAAAGCTACTTTATAGGATTACTGTTTTTTAATTTTTTGAAATTGGCTTCAAGAAACCTACAATTATAAACTGAAGTGAGATGGGCAGTACAGCACTCTGTAGTCTTCCCGATACCCTGTTACCAAGTTATGGCAGTTGCAACAACACACTCATTTGAAGAGAATGATATTGTTCCACACAGCACTTCACCATCCTATGCATATCTTCAAGCCTAACTTTACATAACTACAGTAAAACCCTTATTTTAAAAATGCCACAGTTTGTAAGAAAGGGTTGTTACAGAGAGGTGGTTGTTATAAAAGCGGTTGTTATAAAGGGGTTTTAATCAGCTCTCCACTTATGCTGATGTTGCGGTTACTTTCTTTTTTAAGTTGCATTTTTTCATTGTGGAAACTGTTCCACTTACCCTGTCTCCTCTTAGTCAACTGCTTCTCCATCTGTTAAATTATAGCAATTCTAGAAAAATCAATCCTCTACCTTCTTTACCCATCTGTTGGTTAAACATGGAAAATCCTGGTGAGGTTTAACCTGAATATTTTTAAGCATACATTTTGAGCATTCTTCATTATTAATTTATTTTTTTTTCTAACTTAGGTACTGGTATGGAAGGAATTGGGAAACTTTCTTTCAAGGACTTTCAGCAGCATGCCTGTGGTGTTTGAAAGTGTTTGTTTTATTTACATGCCAGTATTTCCATGTAATGGTAAGTATTCCCTTTATATTACAGTTTAGAAGTTTCCGGACTATGACTACTAGGAAAATTTCAATTTTTTGTCCTATGTATATTTACAAGAAACTTTTTAATGCATTCAGGGTGTCTTGGTTTAACTATCGCTCTTCAACGAGCCACTGGAAACTTTGAGATCTTCGAGGAGAATAAAGACCACATATTTGCCAAAGGACGGGTAAGAACTCTGAATAATGTTACGGCAGAACATTCCATGAAATCTGATTTTGATGTGGTAGATGGTGAGAGATGGACAACACACGAAGTTTACGATGAGCTGGGGACAAGAGGATTCGAATACGGGGAACATTTTCACAGCATAAAGGAGGCTACTGTCGGAAGCAAAGGTTCGTACAATATTATTCTTAATACCACACACTACGCAGTCCTAAATTAGGTCATTCTTCATGGCTCCAAACTCATAAGAGTCAGACTTTTTTCTCAAAAAAAAAAAAAAAAACCTGCTCGTGGGTAAGGATATGTCTTGCTGAGAAATAATCAAACCTTTTAAACATGTTTTCCAAAGTCCACAGTCTTCGTTTTTGCTGAAAGTAAAACTATCTTAAATTCCTTCACTATTGTGGTCAATCAAATAAACCAAGATGACTATTTGCAGTGACTTGGGCAAACTTTCTCCTCAGGTGGCTTGGTGATAGTATTTAAACTTCTTGTGCCATTGCTACCAATTGCTTTACCCATCGCCATCCCCTGGCAGTTTCATTATTGGTTTTACCAATATACCCATATTTACTGAAAGATTACTATTGACTGTACGATGTCAGATTTATTGAAATATGCAAGTAGTAGTACAGCATAAATAATACTTATTCTCCGCCATCATTCTCACACTGCCTACACAGTGTAATAGTGTGTAAAATGTTATTTTCGGTTAGCCACTATTTTCAATCATCCGATATATCACCTGCTTTAATTAGTGAAAATAATTAATGGCTTACTATATAACTGTTTATTTCGCAGGTGAGAATTATGTTTTTTATTTTGGCTTACTTTTTTTTGTAGGAGCTAAAGCTTTGATACAGCAGACTGATGACTGGATAGTTACCATCGACTCACTTCTACAGCTAGCAATGTTGCAGTCAACAGGAAACAAAGAATATCTGCACATGCCAATGTTTATACAGAAGGTGGTTATAGATCCACGCAAACAAACTGCTAACAACAGTACAAATGGTAAGTATGGATTACTTTGTTATATGGGTATTAGTATTTGTTTTTAGTTCTGCATAAGTGATTTTTAGAAATTATAATAGCTACTTCTAGACACAAGTTTAACAGAAAACTTGTTTACAGTACTTTCTCTTCACCCTTATTGTAGAATAATGCATAAACCTGGATACCCAACCAAGTCTCTGATAACCAAGGTTAGCATTTAATATGCCCTACTATAAATTGAAAATTTTAGTGACAATTTTTATGAAAATCTTTTTATTGTTTTTCACGAGATTAAACATGGTACTGTGTGTGTAGGTATGTAAAAAGTGCTAGAATGTTTGGATGTGAAATATTTGTATTTATTTTATAGCGAAGGTGGCTCTCTTTCACAACTTCACCAATACTGCAAGCTGTGGAAACATTAGAATGAGTGGTATAAAAACTAAACGAGTACATCTGGAAAGTCCTCTCAAAGTTATGTTACGTTCTGTCAGTTTCATTCCTTTCAAGAAAACACAATTTCAGGTGATGTAAAATATTTTCAGTGTGAAATTCCATTAAAGATTGTTGATAAAATTTGAAAGATGTTCTGATTTCTGTTTCGTGTTTACAGTCTCCTAGTGAGTTTATCTCCAGAGCTGTAAAACTGTCGTTAGAAAATAAACCTTCATATTCAAGGAGAACCATAACTATGACATTACTAGTTGATGATAAAACAAGAAATGGTATTAAACGACAAATGGAAAAAATCTTCAAGGAGAGTAAATGCATTAAGGTGAGATAATTACTCTATACTTTTCTGCTATTATCATATATTATAAATTATTATTTTCCATAATTGTAACTAGCCTTGTGTGTATTGTGAGATGTGGCTTATTATTTCCTGTGTTTAACACATTTGTTAAAGAACAGTGAATTGTTCATTATTTCTGCAACATTCATGAATGGATTTAGTAGTAAATTTTGTCTAGATGCTACTTTATATATATATATATATATATATATATATATATATATATATATATATATATATATATATATATATATATATATATATAGATTTTTTTTTTCTTTTCATTAGTAGTGCTCACAATTTAAAGCTACACAATTTTCTAAAATGGTTTCTGATTTGAGGTATGCTTATGTCTCAATATATATTTTTATAAATCTGTGAAGTTTTTTAATTTTTAGCAAGATAGCTTGTATGATTATAGTTAAATTGCTATACTGATTAAATGGTATAATTTTTAAACTTAATTTTGCGTTTTCTCTTGAGTAAATTATAACTTTATTAACACTTATACAATAGTGACACCAATTTCCAAAATTAATGTTTTGAATTAGTATTTGTTATAATAAACACCCAGTTTGCATGCTGCTATGCATAGTAAACCTGGGTTTTTTTTTAAACAATACTTAGGATCATCATGTATGACTATAAACTTAACTATAACTCAGTTGTAGCAAATCTGCATAAAACTGGTAAAAAAAGTGGAATAAATTTGATTGATAGCTGTTATATTTTAATATTCTGTATGCTACTGAAAACATGTACAACTAAATGAGGTCGTTAAAAAAAATTGGTCACCCAAACATTATAAAAAGTATCAAATCAACTTTTTCCTAGAGAAAAAAAGAGAATCTGTATTGACTTTGTTAACTTGTTGTAGGTGACGTTGAAAACATTGTCTGTGTCTGACACTCCTAACATGAGTTCTGCTACGCTTGGAAACATGCTACTTGTAAATGACAACACAGTTGATCAAGGAGTCATGCTTTTACGAAACTATGAAGCCTTCCTGTTGGCATGTGTGTCATCACATATTGATATAAAGTTTAACAAGGAAGTGGTTGTTGTAGATGAACAGTGCTTTGATTGTAAGAAGTGGATTTTAATGAAAAAGGTTTGTTATTTCACTTTTAACTTGAAATACTTGCTGAAAATTACGAACTGATTTATAGGGTAGTAATAAGGGTGAACAAAGAGGTTATTGAAATGGTTAGATTATGCCACCGTGTTTAAGAGTGTGGTGAATAAACAACTGCTCAAAACAGTAATTGAAATTACACATTTCTGAAAGTCAATATGGAAAAATGACGAAACGATAGACCCAGAAAATGATATTTGCCAACTTTATGAGCAAATGTTTATATAGAATTATGCTTTTGTAAAAAGTGATCTGTTTCGCCGCAGTTAAATGTATGAGATTTCGGCGTCAGAGACTGTTCTTCAGTTGTACTTTACTCAAGATAATTTTTGTTTAAAAAGTTGGCAAAATTCCAGTCTAGGGCTGCTGTTTTTTGATTTTTCCAAATTGGCTTCCAGAAACGTACAATTTTAAGCTGATGCTTTTAGTGCTAAGTTATGCACCATGTTCTCTTAAGCATGTTTAACTTGACGTGATTTGAAATAGAAAAGGCTAAGGGGGTTGTTAATAGAGTTTATAGTTTAACTGACCAGTTTCAAAACATATTTGTAGAGTGTTGGTTGAATGTTATAGACTTAATTTCTGTTCAATTTGTGGAATACATTGTCCTTTTGAACAAATGGTGCGGTCGTAGACAGAAAATATTTTTCGAGTCGTGATTATAGTGTAGTATGCATTGTTCTTGTGAACAAATGAGGTGCTTATAAATGAAAATGTACTGTTCATCATTGAGTCACCAGTTTTAATAAATGCACAAGTTAGGAGTGATGCTACCAAAGGTTTAAATTTCACCGTCGCAATCAACAGGATCAGGAAAGTGTCGCCGAGTATATTGCTGAACTGCGACGACTTGCCGAACATTGTAATTTTGGAAATAACCTGGACCTCACGCTACGGGACCGTTTTGTGTGTGGCATGAAGGATGAAATGGTGCAGCGCAGACTGTTATCTGAAACGGTTTTGACCTTCG
>PNEQ01088050.1:0-19786 GCA_003012365.1 Medauroidea extradentata | reverse complement strand
TCTGTCTAGCATTTTTCATTAGGCCTAGTGACTTAGCAGAAGGATCACATTTCACCTCAACCAGAGCATTTTCCTCTGTAACGAAACCATCTAGACTTGCACCAAAATGACCACGTACGAAATTCACAAATATGTCACACCTGTCGACATTCAAAACTATGTCTGCTTCGAAGCTCTTGATAGCGATGTATTTACTATGAATGCCATACTCCAAAGCAAGTGTTGCAATATTAGGTTTGTACAGAAGTCGCTTGACAAAACTACAACAACGCATGGAATCTTCCCGCTGACAAACCTCTCAATAATTACTTTATGTTAAACGACCTTGTAGTATATCATGCCATTTTTCACTTTCTCTTTGTGCAACTGTCTGCACAGCAGTTCGGTCTCATTCTTATACAGTAACTTGAAAATATTCGACAGAAAGCTTGCATGTTTGCTGTATGACCTCGGTATCTTCTGGTTCCAATACATTTTGTCCATAGTCTTCATCTGGAGGAGCTAACACTTTTATGTATTTTCGTTTGTTTCTTGCTTGGGCAGTGAAGTCTAGACGCCATTTGACTGCTTTACGGGGCTGTATTTTACGCTTGATCAGCATCTTGTGAGACTGTCCTGAACTCCGACCAGTCAGGGTCTTGAATGGGCTCAGTACTCGCGAATGACCACACAAGAGTTGTAATCCAGCGACGTTAACAACTTCTTTGAAATGATTCTAAGATTATGTCCTATTCCATTGCAGTTGATAGTTTATTAGAATCCTATTTTTGTAACATGTGTGTGGCCTTATACTAGAGTCAGTTGAGTCATTACTGTCACAAATACAGCAGTTGCTTCCTAGCTTCAAGAAACAATAATTTACCTGCCTTCTCTCCGATTATCACGGCGTGAAACAAAGAAAGTTTAAAAGCCTTTAAACTTATAAACAGAAACTACTTTCATAACGACTCAAAAGTATGTATTAAATTCAACAAAAAATAAAATTTTGGAGTTAAATAAAATTCAGACTTCATAAATATAATAGAAAGGAAATAATGTATTAAACAAATAAATTAATAAATTATGTATAAACATAGTTCTTGTCTGGTCGGCAACCTGCAAACTAAGCGCAACCTGTGCCTGCATTTTATGCTGTTGAAGTAGTCTGCAGTCTGTAACACAGTAAGTCGTCATACTTGCACAACCAGGTGATAGTGACTTTCGTGGCTGAATCACACTAACGTACCATTCAGTCAGAAGAAAAAAAACTAGCAGTTGAGTTGTTTGTGCAAGAATAAGACGAAAATTCATTGGTTTAGTTCATAAATGTTGTCGTTAAAGGGTATGGAAAGGTACGATGTCAAGCCGACGACTGGAATAGTAAATCGTCAATAAATTCTGAACTACTCATCAAAATTCGATGAGATATTTTTCCGAGCAAATATTTTATCAGCGGACGTTTATTTATATAGTACTATGCGGTGGTATGCTGTACTTTCTAATAATAAATTAAAAACGGGGTTTTAAAATAGTAAAGGCTTGAAATTACAAAATCTACAAAAATGGAAAACTTAAATTTGTATAATTTTTAATATAATAATATCTGGGCCTCTATAACACCCGAATTTAAAAAATGCTCAAGTTTTGATTTTAAAATAATTTTACTATCCGAAAATCTCTGCGCGAGAGATTTACTGATGTTAAAATTATTTTCCCTTGAAAACGCGAGTATTTTTAAAATTCCGTTGTTATAGAGGCCTAGATATTATATTAAAAATTATAAAAATTACAGTTTTCCATTTTTGTAGATTTTGTGGTTTCAAGCTCTTACTTCTATTTTTTGTGGGTGCTCAAATTCAAACACGCGGTGTTAAATTATTGCCAAAATTAATATTTTCGATTTATTTCACTACGCAAATTGGTCATGGTGTAGTCAGCCGCATTAGAGTTGTTTTTCATGTGCAACAAATGTATAGTAATCAATGGGAATGATATAAGTAGCTGACATTGCCCTTACGGATTCAAGTGAAAAGAGAAAAATTATTTACATGCGACTCACACAGGGAAATTCTGATATAGGTTTTAAACATTGTTAGATATTTTTATTTTGCATGTGACTGGAGAAATGGTACACAACTGAATGTTAGTTTTGTCTGTGTGACTATAATTGTTATTCCAGCCATTGGGCAAGGCAGTACGCAGTGTTGGACAACATGTTCCAGTTCGTTGACTGTACGTAAGTTAACTTACCACAGCAGAAGCAGCACTGTAATTGTGTTCGTAACTTAGGCCCGTAATTATAAACATCTTTCGAAGTACAACCAATCTCCCTCCACCCTAATCTGGAGTTTTGCACATTATAGACCTCTTTCAGAGAGCGGCGGATAGCCGGCGAACAACCATTCGCCACCAAGTTTCCACTTTGTGGGAGATTGCAGGTGAATGACGGCCAAACCTCATTCGGCGAATCACCAGCTGTTCTGTAGAGACCAGTTATGAAAAATGGCGAGGAATTTTAACGAATTCATGCGGCACATGGATGAAGTTGTCAACTATTATGAATAATAGATGACCAAAGACATGCGCGACTACCCAAAATATATATTAGGGACATGGAAGATCCCTTTTCAACTGCAGTTCATCTCTGCGCGATACATCGCAAGCATTACATTCTGCTGTGATTTTCTTCCACATTTCCATTTGTTGTAATTGGACACGGAGTCAGTTTTCTTATTTGTAGTTATGTTTTTGTATTTGTTATCACGTCAAAAAAATGCTTTTTCGTTAGGAGTGTATCGCACTGTCGAATTTTTATCTTCCATAGTCAAACTTTTCCGCGGCTTCTTTCAATCACTTCGAATATCTCACGTGTGTCCCACTACAAAGACAACAAAATTGTTTACAGACAAGGAAAACAAAATCGAAACGATTTTATTTTTAAAGTTAGATGTGTTCATAACAGTGGTCTTTGAGCACTTGAGTCTATGTTCGCTGTTAAAAATGAGGCTGTGTTGCAAATTTTATGAAGGAAACCATCCAACTCCCATTCAGCCGGCGATCTCCTGGCGATTCATCGGCAGACAACTATAGTGTAGGAAGGGTGGAAGACCGCCAGCGAACTGCTGCGCGAATAAAGGCCAGGGGCTTGCCAGCAAGCCTTCGGAGGACGTTTATAACTACGGCCTCAGTCTGCCTCATCCACCATCCACTAGAGAGATAAATGGGACGCCGTATGCATCAACATTTCCTTTTTCTATCGCTTTGCGTTATTCCTCAACACCAGTTTCAGATACTGACGTGTGAGGTGTTGCAACCAAACCTGTAAACATAAACTTTTTAAAATTATGAATTAATGTATTTAGGTCTCGTATAGTATCAACGCGTGTTGTAATACAAACCTTCTCAATTGCTGCTTCATTTTTTATGTAAGTGTTGACTGTTGTTGCTCATTGCTGGAAAATCTAATATCACAAGTATGCTCTCCAATTGGGAAAATCCTATACTTGAGGTAACTGCAGTCCAGGTATACTTGCACTGTTAAGATCGTTATAGCCAGTTTCTTCATTATGTATTTTGTATTCATGGTGACAGGCAGAACATTCGAAAATCCACTGACGTGAAGACCGTTTTCCACCTCTTTATTTAACTCCAATTCTCCAAATGTATGAATATTTTAATGAATGATGTGTTCCATTGTAAGGAGCTTGGGGAAAACGTAACTAGGTTAAAAAATTCTGTTCCCGCACAGTTAGGTAAATACGACGTTGTCCAAGATTATTGATACTTAGTTACAAATAGGGACCTCTGATTTTCGCGAAAAGAATTTCGCCCCACTTTGTTTCAGTGACTTACGTGCACATCTGCAGTTCTACTTCATGGTTACTGTCAGCGTGTTTTTGTGAAGTGATATCTCTCATTTGACTTTGCCAATCACAATGACGTTACTACAACTCACAAGTCTGTGATTTGCCAGTAAAACCGCAAGACACGTCACAGTTAAGACGTCCAATTACTGGTCATGAAGCAGAGCTGCAGATGTGCACGTATGTCACTGAACAATGTGGAGCAAAATTCTTTTCGCGAAAATTAGGGGTCCCTAGTTATAACAAGAAGTGGCTATACAATTTCCGTCGTTAAACGCACAATTGAATACCGACATTAAGAATCATAAATATTAACCATTTAATGACTGTCCATGGTTTATTGAACACTATTTAAAGCATAGCTTATGTTCTAGTTGTAAACAGACCTATAGTACATATCCTTAGTCTATATGTAAAATTAACATTGCCATAGTTAGTTGTATTTATGCTCTACTCAAGCGAATTTTTAAGATAAAAAATAGGCATATAGTACATATCCTTAGTCTACATGTAAAATTAACATTGACATAGTTAGTTGTACTTATGCTCTACTCAAGCGAATTTTAAGATAAAAATTAGGAATTCAAATGTTTTATTAATTCACTCATTCTTACACAATTTATCATTTTAAAAAAACTAAACCAAATGATAATATCAGAATCCACAAACGTGATATGTCAACCGTGAACAGCCTGCATACAAACCAGAACGAAATAGTGACTACAAAAATAACAGTTATTCCTTATTTTTCTACTTTATAGTTCCTTAAATGGTAAGTAGTGTTTGTTTGGTACAGTGATTTAGAACAAATATACATTTCAACTTTTATGATAGGCATTTATTTGAAAGCTATTTAACAACTCCGAGCATCAATTACGAATAACTACGCAGATATTTTTAATGACATAATATTAGGAAAGAGGAACAGAGATGCTGTTTAATGCCACGGAACAATCACTTTAGTGTTTTAAAAAGTTTCTCACTATACGGTCGCCGATACTGGCCTGCCGGTCAAAAAAGTTTGCAAATTATTTGAGACATGTTGCGCATTCGCAAATCGCAACACACGTCAGAGACACCGTGGTCACAAACTGCCAGCTCGTTTTAGCTCGACAGTAACAATCAAAGCCACCACGGCAACCCTAGATATTTTGGTTTCAAATAAAATTCGTTCATAGTGAGAGGCCTATAGATATTGTAACAAATTATTTTTTAACATCTATGGGGAGAAAAGTAATCATTTTCAAGGTCACAAATAAATTATTTGGCGAAAAAAAAATAGAACACACTTTAAAATAAAAAAAAACAGGAAGTTGTGTTTTAAACTTCCTTTTCGCATTAGTCAAAAATATTTGTATTTCAGGTGAGACATATAAATGTAATAGGCCCTATGTCAAATATTTTTTAATAATGTTACATACATCTTATAGAATACATTTTGCAAAGTTCACAGTTTTAGGTAATGTTGACTTGTGTCTAGAAAGAATTTTCTACAATTTTTGTACCAAAAATAGTGTAAATATAACAATGAAATAATAAACTTGTCTTATTTATCCAGTAAATGGCCATGGAGTTCATTTAAATTATTTCTCAATCGATGAAAGTAATTCAAAGTTCAGTTATGGCATATCAGATAATCACTCAAGTTAAATGACAGCCACGAGTCTTTTATACGTGCGCCTTTTTCTTCTTATACCTAGCGGAAAAATATACAGCGTTGGATGAATATATATCCAACTGGTAGAGTCTTATAAAGGTATTTTAAAACATTCCGTAGTGAAAATTAAACGTACGGAATGAAACTGTCTGGAGTATGAAACCTACGTCACTCTTCCGATAATTCGGAGTGTCATGAGAATTACGGCTAACATAATACAAAATCTCACCCATGAAATATAGCTTGTTATATATATATATATATATATATATATATATATATATATATATATATATATATTATCTACATTTACTTTATGAATGCGTTTGTTGTCTTACACAAAACCAATAACACTCGTTCGGTACATCAACATTCAGATATAGACTCTACAGTACTGCGTGGTTAGACCATTGAGTAAAGATAGATGTATAGTAAAACCCACAACCGTTACACGCTTATCTACCTGAAGGTATGATGACATACTGTCACGGTGCATGCCTGGCAAATTTAGCTACATGAACATTCTGCATTTTCCTTTTGACAGACCTCTGTGGCTATATAATGTCAGTCGTTTGTTTTTCACTTCGCTCTTCCCATTGTGGATCGTTTTCTGTCACACTATCGCACCGACAACATTCACACGTGGCCGCCGACTTCCTTGTAGTGTAGCTCAGATTACAGATGAGTCAGCGCAGATACTGCTCAAGGCCGCTCCTCAGGATGATAACAGACGTGGCAACTACACCCGCCCGCTCAGCTTCCCCGCTCCCCTCTGGATGCGCGCGCACCACCCAGTACACGACCCATTACTCCGCGAATATTTAATTTACGCAAAGACCTCTCACGCTTTTCCTAGATGAGATACAGTTACGCTACCACTGACTTATTTATGTGTTTAATCGTAACGGAATTCGCTATATAATATTTTACCCAATAAACTACATAGCCTGAAACGTGCAGCGATTTTAATATTTAAACTATCGATTTAATACGTTTTTTATAACGAAAATAGTTTTTTCGTCTTATAGCGAGTTAGTCGTCTTCAAAATCTGTATTACAATTCTTGTTTGAAAGTTAAATCATGAAAACTGAATGCGTAAAGCGACTTTCAATTTTACATTGAAATCCCTACCTCTCCCACACTGAACATTTGGATCGAGCCGGCCCTTAAGAACGTATGTTGAAACAGGCGTTTCGAATTTAATTTTTAAATAAAAACATATTTTGCTTTTACTGATACAAATGTTTCTAATCGCCGTTGTAGGCTGTAAAGGTTACTGATCTTATTGTTAAAACTGATGCAGTTAATAGCAATTCTTAGATAAAGAAATAAATGATACTAAAATAACACTTGATAGAGAAATAATTGATAGATTACAAAATTTAGATAAAGACATACGAGATAAATTACACGAAATTAGTTAGCAATTGATACTGATATAAAAGCTAAATTACAACATTTAGGTAAAGAATTAAGTGCTAAATTACACCCATCTAAAATAACAATTTGTACAGAAATATGTAAAAAGTTAGAAAATTTGAATAAGTTGTTTTTAAATTATTATGTTTGCACTAATAATTATTTAAAAATATATAAAAACCAGAAATAACTTTACGAAAGATATGACTGATAAATTACACAATTTTGATATGCTCATAAATTATGATTCTTTTCAAAGAATTAGAATTGACATAATTGATTTAGTTGGAAGTATAATGCGAAATATGATAATTTTATTTAGATAATAACCCGCCTGAATAGACATTTTGATGGATGGACAAGCAGATGAGATAATAGGTAATATAACTAGATGTTTATAAAACTGTTATCCAATTATATCACAATGAAAAAAAGTAATCGATTTGCATAATTATTTTGGTGTACTGGTCATGAAGAAATATGTTTTGGAATATACAACAAGAATATAATAGATGGTACAATTATGTTTATTTATATTATTTTCGAGTAAACATATTTCTAATTTGAAAATTATATAACAAATAAAAGATATAATTGGAAATATTTTAATGGAATCTTGGGCTAAAGAACGTAATTGAGGTGAATATCAAATTAAACATATGTAACACTTCCACAATTCAATGAGTCTGTGAAAACTTTAACCAGAAATAAGCAATCGTCCGATAAACTTTTTCTTTCATACTGAGAACAAGATATATTAATACATATTTCGAAGATAAAATATTTAAAAATGTGGCTAATCAAATTGCATCTAACGCTGATGTTAATTTCGAGTATTACGTTTCTAACAGAATAAATTCTATTAATTTAGTCGGAAAATAAAAAAAAATTGATTTTAATACAATATTTGCCATAGTTTAACTGAACATGTCATATGTATAGTAATTAAACCACAGTTTTAGCCTAACGCTTTGAACTAACCTGTAAAATTTTAAAATGACATTTCACCGCCAACAAAATCGCTATGAATATGTTTTATGTTTGTGTCATCCTGTCACAATATACAAATAAAATTGGCATTATCTCTAATTAGTTGTTTGTGTAATTTTGGGTAAGTTTTAGCTTAATTAAAACAACACATTTTTTATGTTTGTCATTAGAAATATAGTCTCTTACCTTATCTTTGTTTCTTATATTTATGTCCCAATCTATCTCTTTAGGTTTGGTATTCATTTAATTTATAATATAAATTTTTCTATATAAATAAATAAAGTATTTAAATAAATGGGTAAGAAATCAATGTTAATTAATGTACTTCTGTATCCTTTAGAAACAGAAGAACATTAGGTTTGTTTAATTCAGATCTACATAACATATTTAACGCCTAACATTACACAGGATACAGTAAAGTAAATTTAGTAGATCAAAATGGGGTAGAAAATGTAATCGAAATTTCTGTCGTTTGATATAACGTAGAAGATATTGGAAATACTATAAACAAATTAAAATGTAATTATTTTGTGTTGTTTGATAAATCACACTCTGTTCGTAACATTCAGGTTTTACACAAAATAAAGTCTTACAAAAAATAAGCTTTATCGGGCTGACACAGTTCCTGAAATTACTCAATTTAAAACAATTAATATTCATTTTAATTTAGCAAATTGCATGATTTTGAAACATGATGAATACAACCGTAGAGAAACTAGTATTACTAATTCATTAAAGGCTAGTGTTTCTTCTGGCGAAACAATTTATTCCGAACCGAAGTATAATTTATTATTCCAATACAAACAGATAAACTGAAGAAAATATTGAGTTAGAAATAAGAGATGAGAAGGAAAAATTAATTGACGTCGATTCTGCTGAAATAACTATAGTATTATAAATTAAACCGTAAGTAAGTACTCAAATAAATTTAATTATTTGGTTTTATTAATTTTTAAATAAATTAAGATGGATAATATTTATTTAGAAAGTGTAATGTTTAAGAAAAAAATAATAACTTTCAAATTTAATACATCGAATTTGGAAATAAGTAGAGTACATAAACTTTTAATTAAACTGGGTTGTTCTCGTACTATAGACGCTTGATTTGTTGCAGTGGTGGCTGAAGCAGTCTTCGGGCTGCTCCCAGTGAAACAATCACTCAGTGTAAACATTTATGAAATTTTATTATTTTCTCAAATTTATTAAATGAATCAAGTGTTGAAAATTTTAGCTAGTCACCAAATGGATTAAAATTTTTTATTTTGTTAATTATTTTGTTCGTGAAAAAAATATTTATTTCAATATCACAATAGCCGTCGATAAAAACAATGTGAAATTAAATTTTTGCGAAGACGTAAAATTTGAGTTATTTGATTTCGATTTGTTGTTTAAAATCCATATGAAAAAGTTCGCGAATTTAAATACATTTTCATTATAAGAATAGTTATTGTACGTTAATATTTATTAAAAATTGTGTTCATAGCAATTATATTATTCTGATTGCGTGTTAAATCTAGAGTCGACGACAAAAAGCACATAAGTCAACATTATCAAATTTTATTTTCACTCATACATGAAATTCACAGTCAAAAGTAGGTTCTGGCAAAGCGCGCAAATCAGCTCCATTTAACTTATTGTTAGTTGCATAAGGACGGAATCACTTTCTTGTTAGTTGCAAAAGGACGTAATCACTTGAAAAGTATATCCCCGAGAGAGTGGCAGGGCAAAATAACCTAAGTCAAGTTATGAACGTTTGCCAAACTGTAGTTGGAAAAATTCACATCGGGAATAACAACTTAAGTCATAATTTGTGACTTGTTATTTTTCCCCAACTTCATCTTCAAATTTATTTGTAAAATGATCACGCCCACTACTATCATTAGCAGAATAATGTTTTAGCTAGTGCAAATAAATGGGGAACATTCACTTTTTTTTAAATAATAATATTTTTTAATAAAATAGTTTATTACTCATTTGGTCGAATTTGACCATTGTAAGGCATAGACGACATATAGGTAACTGAAATTATGCTCTTCTTTGTCTAGTAGTGTTTTTATCCACAGCGGGAATACTATTGAGAACTAATTAATTTTTTACTGCGCACATAACATAGTAATAAAAATTCCTTAATGTTTTCTTAAAACTGTGTATCCAATGATGCTATGATTTATCATTGAAAAAATATATTTTACTAACATCAACATTGTTGTAGATGGTGGAATTATGAGACACCAAAGAGTGTAAATCGTAAACAAATAGTCGAAGTAGGTAATTAATTTTAACGCGGTTGGCAGCCTAGCAAAAGAAAAGCAATGAAATTCCAAGTTTTCTTAATTGTAGGATAACAATGTTGGAAGAGTAAACATTCTAAAATGAATCACAGGGAAAAACTGCTTGGGCAATTAACACTTAATCAAACAGAAAGAAGAGGGCATATGAACAGTGTTCAGGTAAGAGAAATAATTATGAAATTATCTGTCTGTTCTGAAGAATGATTAAACAATTACGATAATTATGTAGCCTGTGTTGTAGAATCCCGAGAACGTTCTGTGGCCATCCACACAATTTCTCCTGAAGTCGTTGAAATAGAGTATGCTGGCAAGTAAACACTATAAATAAAATTTATCATACTTCAAGATTATTATAACATTCCACATTATTAATATTGTACAGGTACTTTTTATGTGGGCGGGTCTTCGTATGAGAACAGTAGTTTCAGAGCAGACTCTCTGAGGTTAAACAAATTAATTAAAATATGTTTATACCAAGTTGCGCTATGTAAAACTACTAGATGCAGTTTAACTACAAAATAAGATGATAACAGGCTTGTGTGATCTCGTGGCTGCAGTGGTAGCGCACTAGCTTTCTATGAAGGCGGTTGTAATGCTGCAATTAATAGATGTACGGAAATATGTGGTATATAATCCCTTTATCATATGTGCACCATTACACTCACAGCTGTCGTAATAGGGAATAAAATAACCTTGGCTACTAAAATTTTTTTAGAAATTGATAAAAGAAAATCAAATATGTATTAATGTGTTTGTAAAATTTCTGGGAATGGGATGAATGGCGCCAGACAGCCAATAAACTCCATAATAAAACCAAAATCGTGAAAAATTATATATCTGACTTCAAATTCATCAAACTATGTTAGATTAGTGCCATAAAAAATTTATAACCAACAACCAATTACTACTTCAGCAAGCTAACTACGTAAGTATACCACTATAGTCGGGAGCTAGAGATCCCTTATACCTAGGTTTTCCGTAAGTGTTTCCAGGAACTGTTCAGATCAGTTAGTAGCTAACGACAAAATAAGTCTTACTGGTTTGCTTCTAGTTACCTAAAGAAACAGCTCGATTGGTACCAGCCATATATGTGTGTCGTGCGTCACTATGTAAGGAGTTTTCATACCATAATACATCGACGATGGTGACAGTAGATCCTCCCTAAAGTCCTGATAGATCTCCCAGGTCCTCGTCGTAGGTGTCACCACTAGGGATCTTCTCATACATCGCACTTAAGAACACGTCTGTACTGTTTTACACACACACACACACATATGTATATATATAAATGTGTATATATATATATATATATATATATATATATATATATATATATATATATATATATATATATATATTTATATACATACACTATTCTTCAAAGTTACAAGACCAATATTTTATTTGTTCAGAACGAGCAAATAACTGATCCCGTTTCCATGGAACACGATGAATTTCTTATTCTTTTCAGTTCAGCTAACTCACTCGCAAGAAATACTCAACTATTTGTCCGCCATTATTTAAGCATTATTTAAAATTAATTAAAGCAAATAAACATACATTATGCCCTTACACGGAATCATACACAGCATAACGACAATTATATTACACGGAAAATGAAATGTTAGTACGGAGTCCAAATTTTGTTTCCATTAATATGAAGTTCATGAATTGTTCATGGTTAAAACACTTTAGGTTAGCTTTCTGTAACTGGACTAGTATCCCTACATAATGGCATGTTAGAGGGTTAGGATTCGAAATCTACCACTTCCTTTTTTTTTCGTTTATCTTTTTGTTTTAGAATGGGGATTTCATATATTGCTTTGCTTAGATTCATTGAGGGGAATGCGGAACGTAAAATTATGGTTTTGGAGAAAATTTAAGATGTATTTTCGCGTATGCCATATTTCCACGTACAACTGTAAACAAGATATTCTGTATACATAGATAATAATTTAAATGAGATCACTGTACTGTTGTATAAAATTTGAGGCTCAGAAGTTTGCGTAATTGTTGTTCTAGATATATTGAAGCTAATTTAAATTATGTTATGCTCTCACTATAATAGTCATCCACTTCATACATATATTTGTAAACGTAGGGTTGCTGAGTTTTCCTTTTTCTTTGCTTTGTTAAGGTCAAAGACGGTTTGTACCATGAATTACTTTCCCAACCAACTTATATTTTTAACCTGTAATATAACAAACTCCCTTCATGATGCACTGAAATGTCAACCCTACCATATTTCTTTCGAAAAGAAAGAGCATGTTTCAAAATATTTCTACGAATATGTCAAGGCTAGAAAATTTATATTTTTAGGTTGTTTTTTCACATATTTGTTATCATGAACTCCCATCATGATATATTCACTTTTGAAGTAAGGTTTCCAGTATTCAAAAAGATGCTTGACAGTTATATTGTGTTGACTTTTAATCCGTCCTAGCTTCCTGGGATATCAAGGCCTCTGCGATCTTACTACAGTCTCTTTTTATGGAAGAGAAGTGTCAAAATCTGGAAACAATACCTGAGACAAACTATACACTGATATTACAGTAGAATTATCAGGTCTTTAAAAAAGGTACAACATTTTTCAAAATGTTGTTTCTAAAAATGTGTCAAGGATTGAAAAACATATTAAACATCAGTGTAAAGAGTATAGTTCAAAGTTTCATCACCCTAGTTATTTCAGATAAAATTAAATACTTTTAAATTAAACTTTTGTAAAATATGACAGTCCATTAACTACATTTACATTTACAAAAACATAGCAACATACCCGTAGTTAATTGGGCAATTAACTAAGAAAAGTAGATTGATTAAATTTAAATGCTCTCTTTTATATCAAAGCTCTTGTTTGTGTCAATAAGATATCAAAAAAAATTGTATTGTGTTTGCATTTAGAAAATAAAAGTATTACATCTGGATTGTTTAAGGGGATAATTCTGTCACCGATGCTATCCCCACTGGGCACATCTGCCAACGTGTACACACATCAAGGACTTTAAGAGGAGGAGACATAGAAGAGCCAAGTACATCACTCGGTTTATCACATGGTGAAAACCATTGCAGCTTATCTATTGGCAGCAGTGACAAAGAAGACTTATCCTGTTGCCAAAGTGATATAGTTTACCAAGAAAAGAAGTGTTTGATGGTTCTGACGAATTACGTAAAGAATGTGTCAAGAAAAGTTTGCATTTGGAACAGGACCGAAACTAAGTGGAAAGACTTAAACCATCACCAGTAAAGTTAAGGAAGAAAAAATATATATCAGAGAATAAATATAAATTTTGGTAAAGAATATAGTAGAGACAAAGGGAAGTTATTAATGCACGACAGATGAAGTCTCTGCCTTCTTGCAAATCAAATTGCAAGGACAAAATAACTGATGCCAAGAGGAGGGAGATATTTAAGGAATATTGGCAGATTGATAACTTCAATAAACGTGCTGCGTTCGTAGCTAGCATGATTAATATAGAAGACAAAGCCATATCCCGACAAATATTTACTGATCCTTATGAACAAATATTAAGACTGAAGGCATACAAGTACTATCTTGTTGTAGATGGGATGTGACTAACAGTTTGTAGGAAGTGCTTTCTCTAAACATTTGATGAATCTGATAATTTCAGCAAAGGATGTAGCTTCGAAAAAAAGAGCTTCAGCTGCTGGTCTAGAAACAAGAGATATGCGTGGGAAAAATCCTCCTGCAAATAAGTATGCAGCCAAAAAGACCGAAGTTGTTTCTCGCATTCAATAATTTCCTGCCTACGAGAGCCACTACACAAGGAAAGACTTATCGAAGCTGTATCTTCCATCCAACTTGACCTTACAAAAATGTATTCCATGTGCAGAGAAGCTACTGTTGATCCTGTCGGCATTAAGTATTACAGCAACGTATTTCATGATACGAAGTTATCTTTTAAGAAACGAAAAGTAGATACGTGTCATGTTTGTGACCAGATCAAAATTACGATTACTATGGCTGAAACACAGGATAACGAAGCTAAAATTACTCAAGCAAGGGATGAACACCGTGACAGTGCAGAAGCAGCTTACTCAGAAAAATGGAAATGCTAAGCGTTCTTCATTTGATTTGCAGCAGTGCTTACCGACACCCGCTCTGGAAACCTTTTTAGCATTTTACAAGAAGCAGTTATGGACTTATAATTGAACAATTCACGACAATTCAACTGTAGAGACGACTCAGTATATGTGGCATGAAGCTATTTCTGGTCGTGGTGCTAGTCAGATTGCGTTGTGTTTGTTCAAGCATGTGAAAAGTTGGCCACCTACGATTACGCACATAATGTTTTATTCTAATGTGTGTGACGGTCAGAATAAAATTTCACATGTAGCTGCCATGTTTTTAGCATTCCTGGCAGGTGAAACGAAAGTAGAAGCCATCGACCACACATTCATGGTTCTAGGACATAGTCACATGGATGTGGATGTAGATCATGCCACCATCGAAAAAAGAAGAAGAAAGTTAGTGTATTAATATACCATTTACACGATTGATACCAACTGATTCGAGCATGTAGTAGTAAATTCAGTGTGGTTTAAATGGTACAGGACGACGTTTTGGACTTGTCTGCACTTCTGAACGGCTCTTGGTGTTGAGGCACAAAGATGCAGAAGGAAAACCCCTTCAAATGGCACGAAGCAAATTGGTTGCACTACTCTGAGCAAGAATTTGGAATAGTACAATTAAAGACCTCACTGAGCAGAGATTAAGTATCTCAGTCGTTAGATCTGAGAAGGAGAGCCATACATGACATGAAAGAGAAACCGTTGACAGATAAGCCTGTACCCATCAGAACACAGAAAAATAGAGACTTAATGCTTTTGTTGGAAATTGTCCCTTCCATTCTTATCTTTCATCAGTTCTGTAGGGACTAGCCAGCTGCAAATGTGTGTGATGTCAACCCAGATTTGATTGAAATAGACCTAGACATCGTGAAAAGAAAAATATGTTATGTTAATACATTAAACAGAAATTGCCCATTGTAATTTTCATCTGTGGCACTAGGAAATATGTTGACAAGTGTAACCATAGTATTGCTTCCACTTAAAAGGCTATATTATTGTTCAGGACGTACTAACATAAGTCAAAAATTGTATCGGACATTATCACATACGTCATTGTTTACTTGTATATCTTTAGTAATAGATTTAATGTTAATATAGATGTATATTATGTTCTAGAACAATTAATTTGTTTTATAGAAAAAATTACAGGTTTGCTAAGACAAACTGAAGGTTAACTCATTAAACGTTCTCGATTTTTTGACATATGTGCTTTTTCTCGCCGACCCTAGAAATATTTTTGTCTATTGTTTTTTTCTTTATGAATGGAAGCATAAAAAATATTTCTAGAACATATTTTATCTGTAAAGTTGTTAAATCACATTCTGAATTTCCAAAAAAAAAAAAAAAAAAAAAAAACATTAAGTATAGTATGTGTTACATTTGTTTACCCTGTAAAAGAATTGTTAAAAAAAAATACAATGTTCTTCATGATGTGAAAAATATTTTACAAAAGGAGACATGAATAATAATTTACAAACAAAAGAACATAACACAAATGTTGATGTTACTACTAAAAATGTTCTGTCTGTAAAATTGTTGAGTGTCATTCTGAATTTTCAAAAGAGAAAAATATGAAATATGGTATACGGTATTCTTGTTATCCTTGTAAAAATAATGGTAATGCTAAAATGTTGGAACAAATGCCATGTTCCTTATGTGGTAAATATATAACAAAAGCTGCTATAAAATTTAGAATTACCACTACACGAAGATTTAATAGAAAATAAAGCCATTGCTGATAAATAATGTTTTATTTTTAAATTAAATTTTCATATTTTGTATTTTTTATTTTATATTTATTTATGTTTTTTCATTAAAAAATTAATTATTATTTTGAAAAAACTCAGGGAGGGCCTACAAATTATGGAACTGTAGAACATGGAGTATTCGTCCAAGATCATCCCTAGGGTTTTTTTTTTTTTTTTTTCAAATTAATACATTTTTAATTTTATAGTATTTTTTATGTAAAACTTGTATATTTTTTATTTTTTAAACTTAATTAAAATATTTTTCTTTATAAATAAAAGCATAAAATCTTAGAAAGAAAATGGACGCGATGCTGAATGCGTTAAAGGAAAAAAGAAAAAAAAATTTTTGCAAACATTTCTGGACTTATGTTAGGTAAACCGTATTTAATAAATAAAGCCAAAATAGTAGGCACAAAATTTGGTCCCCGGGCTTTAATGGAATAAGAAGACATGAAAGTTTTTTTTTACCAGATAGGTATGTTCATAAAAATGCAATGATAAATTTTTAGAAGATGTTAACAGCAGTTCTATGTAAATTATTTATGACGGAATAAAAAATTGTGGTCCCGGAAAACAATTTCGTTCGTTTAGATTTGAAATAAGTTATGTTTTACTAACTTAATATTCCGCTTTAAATTTTTAAAACTAATATTTTTTTAGCTGATAATTTTTATTTGTATTGTGTTCATTATTTTAGAAAGTTATTATTATTTTTTATCTTATTAAACTATTTTACTGTTCTTAGGCTGAAAATTTTTGGTGAAATCTTGTTCCTGTTGTTGGACTGAATATCTTTATTAGAATATTTTACTGTTATAAGACTGAATAACTTTATTACAATATTTCTACTTTGATGAGACTGATTATCTTTGTTATCACATTTTTACTGTTATTAAGACTGAACATTTTTTTTTACGAAATCTTTTACTGTTCTTGGACTGAATGTTTTTGGGCACAAAAAAGATGGCAAAAGACTACTACTGTCGTAAGTCAAGAATTTTGCGTTTCTTTTGCTTAAAATGAAATTTTTGCAACTGATAAAATTATTTGGAAAAATATCACATGGAATACGCATATATAAACCAAAGTTCCTGCAAAATAATTCAAATGCCAAAGTGTGTAATAGTTACGCTTTTTTCCTGGTATTTTCTGTGCGAAATTAGTTGTACTGTGTGCAGGAGTACCGCACGGGGGTGAACTGCCGTTCTTATTCGAAAGCTCTTACTGGAACGTCCACTTTCCAGCAGGCTCTCTTGATGCCCGGGTCCGCACTACACTTACACAGCTGTGGACGCAGTTCGCAAAGAATGGGTGAGCGACATACATGTTCTCATATTGGTTCAAATTTTTTCATATGTTATTGACGTAAGCAAATCACTGATATAAAATAAATTCCAATTTTAATGAAATCAGCAAACATATTAAATTGTATTTTCAGTTTTTTAATCATAAAGGTTATTGTTTGATTACCTGAAATCACAAACTCTCTTATTTTTCGTTACATTTTCCTTGATCAAATAATTCAAACTTTGGTGCTGACAATACCATAATATTTATAAATGTACGGACGAAAATGCTAGAAGCGCCTTCAATTAAATTATTGGGAATGTAATTTTAAATTAGACGTTTTTAACTGTTACACTAAATACTAAGAAAATTGCAATTTTTATTGTATTGTTTGATCTATTACTTTGATATACATAGACCGTATATCAATCGCAGTTGTTTATTTTATTCGCTTTACATTATCTTTGTTTCAGAAATCCATCAAGTAATAGAGTGGACTTGAATTGGACGCACATAGAGATGTGTATAATGACTTATTTGAAGATAAACGATGGTGTTTTCAGCATGGAAACTGACATGTTCAAGAACAGAATGGTTTTTCTGGAACGTCTGTTTACCAAAGTTTTACGTTAGAACTTGGAGTAATTTTATCATTTTGTTTACGTGTATTATTCAGCACCAATTTTAAGTTACGTGGTAATAGTGAAAACAGACAAGCATATGCAAAAATTTACATAAATTTTAAAATTTAAATATAATACATGACCAAATTCGTGATATAGTGGCTATCAGAGCAGAAAAATTTGGAGAAGAAGGAGGGAAATGTTGTAAAATCCACCAACAATTTGCATTGTTTAAGAAGTTCCTTATTTTTATATCTGCCAGCTACACTTCTGCATGTATAATGAGATTAAAATATTTGTATCGGAAAATCGTTCAAGATTCCGATAAGGAATCAAATTGATTTTGCCAAATTTACTTGAAAATAAATTTACGAGTGTGAGTAACGTTGATTACAACACATGGATAAAAATATTTTTGAATTAAAATTTAAAAAAAAAATTACATAAATATCGTATTATTATGAGAAGCTACTGATTGGTTAAGGGTGCTATGTACGAATTTTTTGTGAAGGATTTTTTTATTATTTTGACATATTTTCAAATTGACTTTCGCTATATGTAATATAAAATTTATCGGAAACGTGATTTCTTAACTGCACGTTGTTAATTAGTGGAAAATTGTTGATTAAAATTTCACCTGAAATTTAAATCAATAAATTTGTACAGTATGAAACTATCTTTTGAGGAAAATAATAAAATTTATACACATTTGGAAAGAAATAAATGTCTTAATTTCTACGAAATAAAAAAATTAAATTTTTGTTTACTACTAAAATTAACTTTGTCACTCGTTAACAAAATTTATGTCACTATATGCATGGAAGTTTTATTACATATTCGCAGTTTCATAATTATACTATTGTCTTGACATTTATTTAGAAGCTGGGAAGCTGCGAGGCTGTTAACATCTCAGATTTTTAAGACCGTTGAAACGCCAGAAACACAAGGATGGGAGAGACAGGAAGACTCATATCCTTACAAAACATAAACATGTTTTCATAGAATAATATAAATGTTTTATGATAAAAAGTTGTTAAGTCAAGTGTAAATACTGTATTTCATAAATAAGCTATTGAGGGTAGCGGAACGTTTATTGGAATGGTTGCACATTTAAACAGAGGGCCTTACGTTGTTAGCAATATTTATTAGGTTAGGTTACGTGAATAGATATTTTGGGATAAAGCTGTGAAGGAATTATTTTGTCAGGCCTACGCCAGTTAAAATGAGTTATATTAGTTGTCACATTCGGTCGGACGTGAATTAGTTACCTATTTAAGAGTTTATTAACTATGAGGCCAGAATTGAGTTTAATTATTGTACTATGAAATATATTGTATTTTGTGTTACTGTGTGTTGTAACGGGCCACGTGTTTACTGCCCGATGTGATGATATAACCAGAGGAAAAATACTGGTGAGTTGTTGACCAGAAACATGCCTCATATAATCCAGTAAAATCCGACTGAATATGACGCAAGTAGGAGTCAGGCCACACATTGCACCATATCATGACAAAGCGAGCACTCCAGAAAAATAACTTTTTCATTAAATCTTTACGTAACGTATCCGGGAGCTTGGCTGGTCCGGGCCAGGTCAGGTCAATTCTTGACGATGACCACCCGTCTGTATCTCGTTAGTCCACCATATCACGACCACCTCGCGAATATATACACTTGAGCGCTACAGCTCGAGATCTCATTCTCTTTCTCTTCGTTGAACTCTGCGTGACGTGGTTGCAGGAGAAGAGGTCCGGTCGGAGACTCCGATCGCAAGTGCGGCCTGACTTCAGAATGTAAGTTGATCATCAATTAACTAGCTTGATTTTAATTTAACTTCAGTAC
>PNEQ01088049.1:0-10456 GCA_003012365.1 Medauroidea extradentata | reverse complement strand
TCAGATGAAGTGACTTTATGCTTCCGAAGAAAAATAATTCTATCTATGATCACAAATAATTCCCAACGGCCTGCATTTATTTATAGTTATGTTGCTATCAAACTGGTTTGATGCTTGCAATTTCATATTAACGTACCATCGGTGCCACTATTCCCATTAATTTATTTTCACTCACAAATATACGTACTAGTACACTCTCTTCATTGACTGTGACATTCGATTATATATTTTTCTAGTCACTTTACCTGCGTTTATGAATAACTAATCTCGTAGGCGTACTGTCTTCCCAGTACATCCGCAAAGGTTGATGCTATGAGACGCAAACTTCACGTTGACATTGCTCATTGAATATAAGAAGGCCTACATTATTATTTATACGGGATACTTTAAAACCGAATGAATATTTGGGAAGATATAATCACACGAAAATCGAATTTAAAAATATGTAAGCCTAGATAGAATATAGGAAAATATTCGGAATTAAATTACGATTGTGAGGGTGGCACTTAGTGTTACTGAGGACTTGAACCTGTAATTAAATCAGCACTGACGCATTTGCCTTTCATGAACATTATAGGATAGCACATCAAGGCCTCATCCTAAGTATGAACATAAATGCTCTTGTTGCAAGCCCGTACAATGGATCACTTAAAGTGTACGACTGTAGCTATGCAAATAATACAATGTATGGTATGTAGGCTAACAATGCTACTAGTCTGTCCATGCTGTGCTCCCAGAACACACGTCCTGTCTTCGAGTATGGAGCAAAATACAGTCAAGTTAAACTTCAATATTGGTGAGTGACTCAATAATTCAGAAAAATATGACTGGTTAAAATGGGCAAGTTCATGAAATGGAAAGAGGTTAATTGAACAATGTTTGACGGACCGTCAAGTTAACGCCCATCAAAGTGACTTTGACCACAGATGATGATGATGGCAGTTAGTTATGTTCATCACCGGTATCTTGTTGAACGCCTTTCATTCTTTTCAGGGTTTTAAGATGGTGGAATAGAAGATACACCCAAAGTACAACGTTTTTTGTCGTGTGAAAATAAGCAAAATTGAAGCAAAATATATTATTGCTGACGAATGGTACATTATTTTCAAAAACGCATCCACAGTATTGTGCATCATGTGACTGCATATAGACTCAAATTTTTCAAAGCTTTTGGTTAAAAAATATTTGAATTATTGTCACCAGTCTTAACATCTCTGTGTTCAGCGCTGGTGAGGGGCGACATGAGGTGAGGATGGAGCGGCGCCGGAATGGATGTGTGAGGGAAACGGCAGACCCCCGAGAAAACCCGCCGACCAGCGGCATCGTCCGGCACGATTCCCACATGCGTAAATACGTGGGCCGACCTCGCCGGGAATCGAACCCGCATCGCCTTGGTGGGAGGCGAGTGTACGAGACACTGTGCCAACTCTTGAATAAAATTCGTAATACAGTCTGTGCCGTTAAGTTCTTACAGCCAGTAAATGAAGTAATTTATTTGTTTCGCATCAACACTTAAGTCATGTAAACAATGGGGTGTATTTGTTTAGTAGTCGCTCGAAAAAATATTTTAAATATAAATACCTCGGACGATATAAACTGACCGAAAGAAAAATTTTCAAAGAGTCGTAAATGTGCAGAAACTGCTCGCTGTGGTAAGGTTTACATTCACCGGCTTCTTGTTTGCTATGATGTAAACAAAGAAGGCGCAGGATTGCTGTTTACAGTGTATTGTGATGAACTATTAGTATAAAAGACTTCTCTGTCACTTCAGAAGATGTAAAGTTACGACATGTATCGCAATATTACCATTATGTTTGAACAGTCTCAGCCACGTAAATGTTGTTATATAGTGTCCACGTCACACAGAGAGAGAGAGAGAGAGTGAAGGTCTATAAGACTTGTAAGAGAGGTTGCCCTCCTGCAGTAAGGACAGACCAGGGTAGTAGTGAAGATATGTGACCCCACATACACACACATAGGTCACGTGACGTCTAGCTACAAGACAGAGGGGTGACTACCCTCACACAACAGCTGCCTCAACACCTGCCTTGCCACACCCCTAACTTCCTCCACCACTATATAGCTGCTGCATACACTCCTTGCCTGCACGCTTACACTACTACACGTATTTATTACTCAACACACGTTCTAGTCATTTCTTTTAAACGTATCAACTACAAGTCAATATTGAAACATTCCAAGTTACTGTTAACTCTCGCGGTACATCAACGATCTAGTAACATGTTTTGTTTTACACCGAACTGATCAACTTTTCCCCAATATCTTACTGTGAAAAAAAAATACACTTCAATATGCTTATATTTTTTATTAAACACATTTCGTCTGTTATATACATGTTTCGAGTCTGCTGCTCACAATGGCTAAAAATAACTTTCCTTCAGAATGCTGAAACATTCTTTCAGAAAATTAACCTACTAACTGATTCGTAGAGTAGAAACATAATTGCATACATATTATCATACGTCATACTTTACACAATTATGATTGATAGTGTCAGTGATAAGTTACATAACACAAAGATCCTAACTAAACAATGAGCGCCAATTGAGTGCTTTCCTAATTTACGCGATATCATTACTACTGATGCACGCGCCTGTCTCGTCGTATGGCTTAATTTTTGTTGCCTCCAACCAATGGAAAACTAGCCTCGAGGAGCAATGAATAAAATAAAAATATAGTCTCACGTAAATATGGCAGGAAATTATGGACATGAAGATAGTCATATTCGACGCTATTTCTTTATTATTTTATCCAGAGTCAATGCCACAATAGAGACATGGCCTAGATGTTTGGTCGCGTTGACTAACTATAGCACTCACAGACTTATAACATCATGGTCAGTTATTACATATATTTTAAATCCTGATATCCATATGTATTAAATATAGACGAGAACTTATATTCCTTGCCTACAGAAGACTCAATATTGGGGCACACAAGTTAACATTGGCCTGTCAATTGGCAACACCCGACACAAATAACGAAGGGAAACGTTCTAAATAAACACGTGAAATCGAAGTCTAACAAACTGCCAACTTGACAAGTCAGCGCCTTGTATTCGAACAGGGCGCGGCTCTGTTTGACCAAGTTCTTCTAAGTCACAATGCAATGAAATCTCGAGCAAAGCACATCACTCGAGATGATGGTATATCGCGATAATATTTTGTACTAGTATACCCTTGAAAACACTGTAGATTTTGCAACACATATGATTAGGTGATATACTTCTGACAATGTAGCTGTCTGTAGACCAATGATAGGCATCACATATTACAATAGCGGGATTCTTATTGGTTCCGTCGAATTAGATAACAGCTCCAAATACACGCTAAAGCCAGAGGTAAGCTGAATGTGTATTGAAGCCCAGCAGATAGACAAGTTTTCCCGCGATAAACCATCATCTATACTCATTACATTATAAATGAGCGGTGTGTGCACACTAGACTATGTGCCATGTGTATAAAATATCCTTCACATTTGAAACTGCACTAGAAAAAGTATTTTAGCACTATTTCCTGTTATAAACAACAACTTTAAAGAAATAAATTACCGTTTGTAAGACTGTTTGAAATCTGGAAATGTTTTAGCATGTTTCACTGATACCTTACAATCGCCGGATAGCCTACTGATGTATACCAACGTCCAAATGTCTTATAACTTTATGTAAATCACTCAACGTTTGTGAATATGTAGCTTATTAATATACACGTTCATTCACTGATTGCTGCCTTGTAAATACAACCAGTCCACGTGTAATCTGGTGTTCGTTTCAAACTAGGAAACCGTCAACGGACACGTACAGTTCTAACCTAATGTTTTATTCTCTAGCGTGCAGCAAGATCAACCACATGTTTGCCACAAACCTTACGTTTCCCTCCAAGCGACATGCACGTATCATTATTTCACAACGGTTATACAACACAACATGCAAACCAAATTTGTCCGATATCTATTTATCTGTGAAACGCCTTTAAGCGCGTTAACGCACGCACACAAACATAGTTATCGCCATGGACTTCAAATCGAGAAGTATTTACTGGTAGTCTGAAGGAGTACTTACCAGAGCAGCAGGCAGTGTTATCAGCATAGTGTGTACTCCGAGCAGAGAGGAAACACTCGCGTATGCACTTACAACGACTGACAGCGCAGTCTTGGCTACGCGCACATCACGTACAAGATCGTCAAATGGGCCGGCCGCCACGTGTACAAGCGCGCTACTGCCGCTTCAAGGACGAGAGAAGTGCTTGCCCCACTCTACTGTAGAGCCGCCTGGCGACTGCGGAGTGAAGCGTGTCGCGACCTGTCTAGCCCGCCTTGCTGCCTGCGCTCCTCGGCTACTTCCGCCAGCACTCGGCCATACTCGCCTGCCACCCCTTCCTGTCTACCCTGTGCGCGCGCGCGTTCATGAAGGTAGCAACAACAAGAGCATCAGACCAGCGAACATACCTGGATGGCGGGAGACCTCCGAGAAAACCAGCTGGCCAGCATCCGGGGTAAAACTACATTGCGAAAGTGTGACCCCACTGGAGACCGAGCCTGGTCTTCCATGCCCCCTGTTCACGACTGACATATCGCAACAAAGTGAATACCTGTGATACTTACATAGTGTAAATTGCTTGGCATGGCATCAAAGATGGCAATCTATGAGTACTTAACATCAATGTATGATGTAAGAATGTGAAACGTTACACGGCTCTACGGAACAAGGAACAAATGTACGGTATTGTTGTCATTCGCATGCACCGTGTTGTACACATGTCTGTCGCACAAATACTGCCTAGGGCTCTTAATACTACCCTCAGCACATAGTTTGCAGCAGTCCACTCTACCGACATCGACTGGGAAGTGTAACATCCTCTGTTTGAAACTTTTCCCGACTCAGGGCCGTCAGAAATGAGGACATTTTAAATATGATTACTAAGGGTACTACTCACAGTCTACGTAACATATAAATATCTTCATTTAACAATCCTGTTTTTATTATTAAATAAACTACCTAAACAATTGTTTTAAACAGTTTGCATGTGTTTCTTCCAAATTCAAATTTTCGTTGTTTTTGGTTATCAGACATTTTTGGAAGAACCGTTGGGTCAACAAGTGCTCAATGGAAATATAATTAAATTTCCTTCAAATTCGTTTGTTATGGCTTTTGTCATGGAATGAGTACTTTTGCCATTATTTTACAAACTAATTTTCCATTTTTTTGAAGTACTGTATCTTGGAAACTAATAGTCGTACAGGGGTCGCTTAGTGCTCAAATTGTAGCTACGTGTCTCTAGTTTGAAAAAGAATACTTTTAATCTTTTCTGTCAGATGCCTGCTATGGGATATACTTAACAAAACAGAAAAAGTGTTAACATTTCGATGTTTTTCAACTATTATGCCGGGAGTTCATGTCTTTCGAAGCTGCTAACTTATAGGTCCTAACAACATACTAAAAGATTATAACTACGTGAAATTTTGCATGCACGGATGTTTACCTTAACAGGACTAATGCCTTCAAATAAATTTTAAGTTACAGTTGTGATACGAATGTGATTTATTTATTATTTTACATTTATGTGCACAATTGCGTGGTTTAAAACAAAAAAAATCGCAAGTTCTGCAAGTTAGTATTGAATGTAATGTAAGCAAAGCTACGTGGTTTGTATCCAATAGGAGTATTTACAAGGCGTGTTCTCGCTGTGTCTCAACCTCTACAGTATAGGTGATTTTTAAATATGTATAGCATCAGAATTTTGTTTCAAGGTTTAATTGCTTTCTCGTACGTCTTTATGCGCAATAGTATAACTTAATGTTTGCAGTCAATGATGAATTTATAGTTAATTGCTTTCTTAATCTAATTATATGTGTTTAGAGATATTAAACAAGTAAATTCAGGAAATTCCAAAATATAAAGGTAAATTATGTACATTACAGCGCAAATTTGAACAAAATCTGCGTGCAAATTCAAATGTTTGCAAAATAATTAGACTATTATATGTAGCCCAGATTTTAGTGAACGTAGAAATCGGGAGTGATAGGTTGCATGAGCGTTTTTTTTTTTTTTTTTGTTCTGTTTAAGTTACCGTGATGGCATACTCACAAAATTATTAATAAATTAATTGAAGTAAAGACTTTTGAACAAAAATGCTGTCTACAATTAAAATTGTAAGATATTTTTTAATTCATTGCACAAAATTATAAATTACACCTTCAAAAATATTAATATTTCTGCCCACTGTAAATTGTATATTTAAGTTTAAAAACAGCTTAAATACCACCATTTTGCACCTAGAAACTGAAATTTTCCCTGGGGAGGACCCCCCACGGTCCCGGTGCCATATGTTAAGATCCCTAGTACCCTCGCAACTCAAATATGTTCCAGCGCCCCTGATAATGTGGCATAGTACTTGTGCACTCTGTGGTATTATTCTAGTTTATATTAGAATATATATAGCATCACGATTCAAAATATGTAATTAATGACATTTTCCATTTAAATTAGAAACAATTCATATCACTGATATTAATTCACTACATTAATTGTAACCGGCGCGTGCATCAATAGTAATAATATCGCGTAAATTAGGAAAGCACTCAATTGGCGCTCATTGTTTAGTTAGGATCTTTGTGTTATGTAACTTATCACTGACACTATCAATCATAATTGTGTAAAGTATGACGTATGATAATATGTATGCAATTATGTTTCTACTCTACGAATCAGTTAGTAGGTTAATTTTCTGAAAGAATGTTTCAGCATTTTGAAGGAAAGTTATTTTTAGCCAATGTGAGCAGCAGACTCGAAACATGTTTATAGCAGACGAAATGTGTTTAATAAAAAATATAAGCATATTGAAGTGTATTTTTTGCACAGTAAGATATTGGGGGAAAGTTGATCAGTTCGGTGTAAAACAAAACATGTTACTAGATCGTTGATGTGCCTGTCTCGTCCGTGTGGCTTAATTTTTGTTGCCTCCAACCAATGGAAAACTAGCTTCGAAGAGCAATGAATAAAATAAAAATATAGTCTCACGTAAATATGGCAGGAAATTATGGACATGAAGACAGTCATGTTCGACGCTATTTCGTTATTATTTTATCCATAGTCAATGCCACAATAGAGACATGGCCTAGATGTTTGGTCGCGTTGACTAACTATAGCACTCACAGACTTATAACATCATGGTCAGTTATTACATATATTTTAAATCCTGATATACATATGTATTAAATATAGACGAGAACCTTAGATTGCAGTACAGAGCTTATGGCGCGCGCTGTTGTCAGATCGCAGCCACGTCACGAAGTTCGCGAAGTGCACTACTGCAGGATTTTGAACATTAGAATATTATATACTACAGCAAACATGGTTAAACTGCACACACACACACCAGGGGCGTCATTTCAGGTTTTTCTAGGGGGGGGGGGGGAGGGCAAGATTTTGTTTTCTGGCGACAGTAACCTTGTTGCATCTTTTTTATTAATTAAGCATGTATGAATTAGATACTTTAATAATAAAACTTCAGTTTTATGTGCTTAAGTTAGCATTATTAAAATTTCAAAATACAAAAAATATATTTATATATATATATAATTCTAAATCCAGGGGGGGCATTTGCCCCCCCCCCCCCTGTGGCCCCAAATGACGCCCCTGACACACACACACACATTGTAAAGACGATTCGGTATAAAGCGAGCACTAAAAGAAGCCCCGATTAATTTCTATTTTCTGCCAGTTTATATCTTCCCGCCAAATGTAAGTATAAATATTGCCACGTGCTTTTATTTACACAGGATCGTGCAATGTTTATAACTACATTAAACTGCTCCGATAAATTTTAGTTACAATATGTATATACTCATCAAATGCACGGTGGCTGACATTTTTCACTTGGATTGATTTTAAAGTTTTCTATATACTTAGCATTACTGTATGTTGATGTTGTGTAACCAAGAATGCGAAAATGTGTATCTTTATGCAACAATTTATTATTGACAGTGTTAAAATGTTTATAAATATTGTACATAGTAGTTTTGTGATCAACTGTATGTTTGACGTAGGCCTACTCCACTCACCGATTGTTACCAACAATTTGTAGGTGTCTATGGAGTGAAGAAAAATAAATAAATAAGATATAATCAAAAGTAATCTTAGTTATAAATACCTGCGGGTTAAAGTCTTATAATACTGGTTTCTGTCCATCGACTAAATGATACAACACGCACTATTGCCGTTTCGAATCTCGTAAGTGCAGGCATAGTTTATTTGAATTTCTAACTCAAAACTGCCACTAAAAGCACACATGTTACGGCCGCGAACGATTTCTTAATATGTGAAATGAAAAGTATGTTGTTTCTAGGTAGGCAAACGTAAAACATAATTTACAGAATACCGATGGTTTCACAACATTTGACAATGATATTGATAGTAATTTCCAATACTTTAGAACGCGCAAACACACGTAAATGATGCAACTTGGCGGAGCGGCGAAAAAACAGCGAGAACCTAACTCTGATGCCGCCTGTCGGTGGATTTTTGAACTGTCTGAAGCGCGGAGCCAGCGGTCAACGTGCAAGATGATCTGAGGCCGGTGGTAGAGTCACATTCTTCTGGCGCTAATTAAGTCTAATTAAACTGTCAGTAGAAATGTCAATAAGCTCACAAATAAATATTTTGAAGTATATTAAATACAGAGAGGTCGATTTCATCTGATGTTCTTTCACTAATGTACTCAAATAGGAAAATTCACGGAACTACATGCAATGTATCGCTACTAACCATACAAGCAGTAATGTAACTATTGTTAATGTTAATTTATATGCAGTAACGGCCAGTGATTTTTTTCAAAGGTTAAATTTTTAGTGCTCACTTTATTCCGAATGACCTATACATTGGTTGAGTGGACACTGTACTTATCTGATTCAAGTTACTATGTGTCCTAACAACTTCATTGCTATAGGCCGTTCACGATAAAGTGAGCGCTGCATTAAGTTTTCTTTCGGGCGTTTTTCAGCCATCTTTACTATTTTTTATATGAAAACTTCCATACAACTAACAACCAGTGTAAACGTTTCAACACTATCAAAAGTTAACACCTATTGACCCAGTAAAACATATTTTTAATTAATTACAAGTTCTGTTGAGTGCTCAGTTTACAGTGAACAGCCTATAGTTGTATTGTATAGTACATTGCATCCATCACATCTTTTGTGTACATTTTTGAACAAAAACGTTGAACAATTCATGTTAAAAAATTGAAATTGATGTTGAGTAAGTTATATAAGAACTAAGCTGCATACCTACCTCCGCGAGGGTGGAAACAAAGGGGGGGGGGGGGGGCTGACCATATAGATTAGGTCATTGTATGCGATTATACTGACTACATAAATATTTTTGGACTGAATAAAACAATGGGGTATTATCAATGCATTTAAGTGTTTATACACATCTTTTATATCTGTAAAAATAACATGTCCTGCAAGCTCCTTGGAAGCTTGTTGAACAGTTTTGACGGCAGTGTATGGAGATAGCTTCTGTTGTAAGGTCAAGATAATGAGAGGTACATGCAAGGCGTTTTTACTTCTTGTATTACGCTCATTGGAAATTTTATTTTTGACTAAAAATTTTTGGTTTTTCGAAATGAATACCAGCAGTGAGTAAATATATGAACAAGTTTGGACATTATTTGTAACTACATTCACGAGATATTTATGACAGGTACTGTACGCGCACTCCCAGAACACATGTTAGAATAATGTGTTTCATGACACGTAATCAGTGAGGAAGAGAATGAAAATACAAGCCTTACTCAATGACCTGAGGTACTTGTATCAGCAGTTGGCTACACTGGTTGGTCGCTGACACAGTGATACCACCTCTTCAGCTGGCGTCAAATAAGTCAGGAGTCAATAGTAAAATAAAAGCCTTACTCAATGACCTGAGGTACTTGTATCAGCAGTTGGCTACACTGGCTGGTCGCTGACACAGTGATACCACCTCTTCAGCTGGCGTCAAATAAGTCAGGAGTCAATAGTAAAAGAAATACGAACATACAGTTCTTTCACTTCTAGTTTGCAACTAAAAACATACGCAAATTGTTTAGCTGCCTACTACTTAACATCGCCACTTAGCCCCGCCCACTGGGCCACACATTACTGGTTGGCTGTCAGCCAATAGCATGCTGTGCTGAGTGCTGTGCTCTCTCAAGCCACGCCATCTACAAGCGAGACTGCTCGTAATGTATCATTGCGCTAATGTACTTACCATTTGTGACAGTTTTATGGGCAGCAGCTGGGGAATTTCGCAACTTAGTTTGCGGAGGGGCGCCAAGGATTTTTGTCCGGAGGTTGTTTGTTAGAGCCAGAGATAGGTTTTGCATTTGGGGGGGGGGGATGGTCTTGAACCTAGGAAAGTTTGAAGTAACACCTATTCCCCAATTAAGCTGGGGGG